>CALSCQ010002795.1:5000-27712 GCA_943704525.1 Pigoraptor vietnamica | reverse complement strand
CCCCCGGGCGCCCGCCACCCAATTTGCATACGACATAATAAGAACACAGCCACAAGTGCCAACGGCGCACCTGCATCGCCTCGAGCACAATCCCGGGGCTTGATCGCGGGAAGGACAGATTCGCCACGGCGTCACGTGAGTCCGCCGCAACGACTGACGCGAGAATGGCCGCAGTGTCGGCGCTGACGGGCCAGTACGAGTGGATGCGCGACGCTGTGTCCTGGCCGCTGCTCTTCCGCACCTCCGCGGGTGCTGCGCGTGCACATCGCGCGTGTCAGTAAAGTGTAAATGGAAGATCACGGCGAGAGACTGCCGGCTTTGTACGCGAGTTGAGGCGACGCAACGGAAGAATAAAGACGCCCAATCCGCACAAAGTCCACAGACGGACCCTCTCACAGTGACTGCCACAACATCGATGCTCACGCGCCACATTAGCAAACAGGGCCACACGCGCACCCACCGGGCGAAGACGTGTCGTCCAGCGTCCCCTTCCTCTTCTCCGCCGCCGCCACTGCCGCAGCGGCAGCCGCCGGGTGCGACTCCGCCATCAGCGCGTGCGGAGTCGGCGGCGGAGTCGCAGAGCGCGCGCGATCCGACGCAGCCGCCTGTTCGACCGCGCGCGCGTGTCCCTCAGAGTGGACCTCCTCACGTGACGCGGACGCAATCACCGACCGCCTCTTCTCCCTCTCCTTCTCCCGGTCGCCCTTATCCTTCTCATCATGCGCCACGTGCGTGTCGTCCACGTGCACGGCCACGGGAACCGGCACCGGCACCGACACGCCACCCGCGCCCTCAAACCCGGCCGACGGCAGCTCGTCCTCCTCGATCTGTCTGGACGCGGCGCGCGAGGGTGTCTTCTCCACAACCGGCGGTTCCGCTGAGGCCCCTCTCGGCGACAGGGGCTTGGCGGGCGACGGCGACTCCTGCTGCGGGACCGGCGACTCTCTCAATCGCTGTTGTTGAAGGGCATCCTCGTGTGCGACAGGCGCAGCCGCATCGTCCGCCTTCTCCACCGCAGCAGAGTCGTCCACGACAACGACGTCAGGCGGCGCCATCGCCAATTCATCGCCCGCCCCCCCTTCACGCACACCGGCCGATGCTCGCGGCGCCGCGAGCATGTCTTGCGAGTCGAGTGAGCGCACGAGCGTCGCCCCAAGGTCCACCGCCGACATGCCCTCCTCGCGGATGTCGCCCAAGGGAATGCCATCATCGAACGTCGCGCCGCCGAGCGAGATGCCAAACGCACCGGTCGACTCGGACCCCACGAGCGCCCCAATAGACTCCCCCGCACCCGCAGCTGCTTGATCGAGCTGTCCGTCCGTGGAGAGGCCCGACATGGTGCGGTACTCACGCAAGCCGCCATCGCCCGAAGCCCCGACGTCCATGCCGGCCGCTGCGTCCGCCACCTCGTCGAGAATGTCCCTGTGCGCATCTTCGCTTGCGGGCGTGTCGACTGTTTCTGGAGTCGCGTCGACAGCCGCGTCTTCTGTCGCGGCGTCTCCGATGGAGAGCGCGATTTCCTCTGCGCTCATTGTACACGCGAGCCGCGCGAGGACATGTGCGTGTTGAGTATTGAAAAGAGCTAGAACAGCGTGCTACGCGCGAACATGCACGTATGTAGTCTCGGCTATAGGACGATAGGTCCTTCGTGAGTATGCGTGCTTGAGCTGCGCGCTGCGTGAGCGAGCAGCTCTCGTGTGTGTGTGTGTGTGAGTGTGTGTTTCGTCGCCGGTGTCAGCAGACGGTTTTGCCGAGATTGCGGCAGGTGTTGATGGCGCGATTCCATTGCACAACAGTCGAAAAACCGATGACACACTCAGCGCGCACTGCGGCGTCTAATCTATATAATCGCCCGTGCACGCCACTGCGGGCTTCTACCTACCGCACACAGCAGCTCTCTCTTCCCTGCGAATATTGTTGGCAATTATGGTGAGCAGCCTGCAGCGCTGTGCGATTGAGCAATCATTCGCAGTGAATTTGTGCGTGGGTTGCGCCACCGTTCCACTCTCACCGCGGCATTCTCTTACTCGCTTAATTTTACACACAGGGAGACGTCGTCACCTCCGATGATTTAGAGTCATTTCGACAAGAATGGCAGCGCGAGCTTGTCCTGAGGCGCGTGGCAGAGCTTGATGCCGACGGAAAGAGCGTCGACTCGCCAACCGGCACGTCGAGGTCTGGGACATCGACGCCGCCCGCGCACGGGGCGCATCCTTCGAATGCCGGTCCCGCAGCGTCGTCTGCTACCACATCAGCACCCCATGTGACGCACGGACCGCACGGCACCCACTCGACTTCGACGTCATCTGCCGCGCCGTCCCAGCGCAACGACCAGCAGCCCGAGGATGCACGGTCCGTGTTCCGGCGTGCGGCGGCGATGGAGCGGTCCGGCCGCGTTTACGACGCGATTCCCCTCTACAAACGCGCCTTTTCGATGGACCCGAACGTCGATCGGCACTTTGCGACCGACGAAGGCCAATCTGCACGCGATGCGGCGCCCGCTGACGAAATTGTGACGACCCCCGCGGGCGGCGTAGCTAGCGAGGAGACGAAGGTCGAGGACGCAGATTTGTACCGAAAGTTCGTCGAAGAGGGGCAGATGGGCATTATGCCGCGCGTGCCGGCGCGGGGACGGCACGTCGGGCACCTGCCGTTCGAGCTGCTTGCGGCGATTCTGATGCACCTCGTGCGCGATCTCGACATGGCGTCGGTGGATCGCGCGGCCGCCGTTTGTCGTGGGATGTACGTGGCGACGCGAGATGCGGGGCTGTGGCGTGCAGCCTGCACGAGCGTATGGGGCGAGTCGAGGTGCGTGTGGGAGGGTGGAGCGTTTGCGTATTCATTGCGGTCTTGGTTGCGCTCGTGTGCATATGTCCGTGTGCTCGTGTATTGCGGTGAATTGCTTCGCGATTTTCTGAACCATTGATGCGTGGCACGCAGGAGTGAACTCGCAGCGTACGGCGGCAGTTGGAGGCGCATGTTTCTGAGCAGGCCCCGCGTGCGCGTGGACGGCGTGTACATCTGCGCCGCATGGTACCTCCGAATGGGCGAGCGAGGCCTCGACTCGTTCTACTTGCCGGTGCGTCTGTGGAGAGTCGATGGCGTGCATGCGTCTGTGGAGAGTGGATTCGTGCGTGCGGACGCGGAGAGTGGATTGCGTGCGTGCGTCTGTGGAGAGTGGATTGCGTGCATGCGTCTGTGGAGAGTGGATTGCGTGCGTGCGTCTGTGGAGAGTGGATTGCGTGCGTGCGTCTGTGGAGAGTGGATTGCGTGCGTGCGTCTGTGGAGAGTGGATTGCGTGCGTGCGTGTGTGGAGAGTGGATTTCGTGCGTGCGTTCGTGGAGAGTGGATGCGTATGTGCGGACGTGTGGGGTCTGTGTGGTTGGCGACTGATGCGTGTATGTGTAGTCGATGGACAGCCGTCTTTGATCTAAGATGTTGCGACATCTCTCTTTGTTCCTCTACTTTCCCTCCCTCTTCCTGTCGCTATTCACGCCCGCCCCTTTCCCTTGTGCTTGTTGTTGGCATGACTGGCATCTGACACACGTCAACCACCGCAGATCCAGCGAGTCGATTACTACCGCTACCTTCGCTTCTTTAGCGATGGCACCGTCATCTCGCTCAATACCCCGGACGAACCGCGCGGCGTCGTCCCGCGCCTCCGTTCCAAGCCACGCAATACGGACGGCAACGGCTCGATCCTCGAGGGCACGTATTCGTTGTGTGCCGACGGGTCCCTTCTCGTCGAAGTGCGCAAGCGCCGCGAGGCTCAAGAGCAGCCGCAGCAAGAGCGGCGCGGGCGGCGGGTGAAGGAAATGCCCACGCCGTCCTCGCAGGATGTCCTCCTGGAAACGACGTACCGCATGGAGTTTAGCGTGAAGGGAGTGCGTCTCGGCGGCTGCACGAAGCTCGATTGGAGGCGCTACGAGTCTGTCGAGCGGTGGTCCAGCGGGGCGACGCGCGCGAGTCCCTTTGACCTCAACTCGCAGTTCCAGCCGTACCGCTTCTCGAAGGTACGGAGCTACACTGCGACCAAGGCGCCCGCGCAACCGCCCGCGTGAAGCGTCGTCGTCGACGAATCGGAGTCAGTGCGTCTGAGAGCCGCGATGCCACAGTGTTGAGGGCTTCCGTTATGTGAATAACAGCCAGTAACTCTGATTCACAATCGGCAAGAGATTGTCTCAAGCGGAAAACACTGTCACACACTGCGTGGAACGCAAACAATCCCTCGAAGACAATGACTGTACAAACATTGCAGTGGACTGCGAGCTCAGATTGACTTTGGGAATAGTGTTATTTCTTAATTCGCCGCATCCTTATTCAATTGCGAAGCGACCGCCGCGTGCGCGCGGACGTCCTCCTCAAACGCACGCACCGACTCTGCCGCTGACGACATAAGCGTACGGAAGCGGCGCCACACTCCGTGTCCGCCGTTCGTCGGATCGCCGCCCGCGTGCACGCACACACGTGCCCCATGGAGCGGCGCAAGATGCACGTCGCCCGAAACGCCGTCAATCCCCACAGCACCAATCGTCCCAAGCACCTCCACGTGAAGGCCGTCCACTTGGCTGCGCTCGCACGACTCGCGCTGAGCGGCTGCCGCAGCTTCCTTGTCGATCACCGCTATGCGCCGCACGCTGACAGACGCCTCGCCAGCAACGAAATCCACCGTCTCAAGTCCCCGGCGCTTAGTGGAAGTGACAGCCGCACATGCAGTTCCGCTGGACGCACACGCCAGCGTGCGCAGGCACGATGCCAGCTCCGCGGACGAGTGCGCGTCGGCAGAGAGAGGCGTCCCGCTCTCGTCCACGCGCACGCACAGCCGGCCGCTCACGCTCAAGACTTCGCCCAACGCACCCCGTTTGATGAGCTCGCGGACGCTCGCGACATCCGCGCGCTCGACCGCGGGACACGCCAAAACAACGGCGACGCCGCTCTCTCGCGCACAGAGCGCAATGTCGGACGCACGAGCAGCCACAGAAGAAGCGGCGCTGGCGTCGACAAGCACGTGCCGTCCGGACTTGACGGCCGCCAGCACCGCGTCCCCGAGCCCCTCCCACGCAGCGACAGAGGCATCAAAGTACACTGCACTTGCGCCCGACGGGAGCTGAAGGGCGCCTCCCGGTGCCCCCAACGGCGAAACAGTGCCGCATACGCGGAAAATATCGCGGTCGAGCGCGCGTCCGGTCGCCAGCCCAACACCCGCGCCGACGACAGCGAGCTCGACGGCGGATTTCGGCGGCTGTTTCGCGGCGTCGTTCACAATGGTGCGCCCCTCCACAGCGGCGCGGTGGGCAGCCTGCGCCATTTCCATCGCCTTGACGGCGACGTGGGGACGCGCGGCCGCCCGGTCACCCGTCCGGACGATGCGGACAAATTCCTCAAACTCGGTGACGTACGCGTCCGCGAACTTGTCAAAGAACGACCGGTCGTTTGCGGCGCCAAACGCGTGCTCGTGCTCGGCGAGGCGCGTCTCGGTGACTGCATGGCGTGGGCGGTTCCGCAGCTCCAGAGATCGGTCCGCGTACATGACATCGAGCGTGCAGTCGTAGCCGCTGTTGGAGTTGCGGTGGAGCTCGATCGCACACGTCGTCCGCGCGCCGGTCGAAGGCAGCACGGCCACGATGCTCACGAGCGCCGAGCGGACGCCGAGCGCAGGGTCGTCAAAGTCGACGCACGCGGCCGTCGCGCTTTCCCACGTTGCGCCGGGTGGCAAGAGCGAGCACAGCACGTGGAACTCGTGGCACATGAAGTCGTAAAAGATTGGCTCCGCACGCCGCAGATACCACGCAGGAGGACACGGGCTGTCGTTTGTCTTCATGCGCACGGACAGCGGCATGGCGGCGTCGCCCATCTGACGAGCGCGGGAGACGGCCTCGCGGAAGTCCCTGTGCCACGGCCGCTGATAGCCGATGAAGAGCGGCAATCCGAGGCGATCTGCCTCGTCAGCGCACGCCCGCACATCGTCCGGATTCGTGCTCAGCGGCTTCTCGCAGAACACCGCCTTCCCGGCGCGGAGGCTCCGAAGCGTCAGGTCCTTGTGTGTGCTAGTAGGCGTCGCAATCACAACCGCGTCCGATGGCCTCTCCGCGCTCGACAGCAGGCGGTCGAGTTCTCCCGAACCGACGACGGGCACAGAAGAGCCCAAAAGAGCGCGCGCCTGCTCAACGGAGGCGGGGAAGTCCTCGACGACCCACGCGATCACGTGCCCCATGCGCTGCAGGGTAGCCACGTGCCGCACGCCCATTCGGCCGTAGCCGATGATTCCGAAACGCAGCGATGCCATTCTCAGCTTGAGCGAAAAGGCTGTTTGAGACGGAGAGAGCGCAGGAGAAAGAAGCGCACGCGCGTGAAATAGCTTCGCTTTAAGGTAGATATGAAATCCACGCGGAGACAGATTGGGTCATCGCGCTTGTTACACAATTGTAACAGCACGTGGCTGTTGTTGGGATGCTATTTTAGGACCGGCGAATTGCGCACACCAAGCTTTCGGTAATATTTGTCTCTGATACAATTATGTATTATTATAAATGTATTTAAAGTTTTATGGATTTAATACATAGCAAATACTAATAAATGCGCTTATTAGTCAATAGAAGTAGATTTTATATTGACAGATTGAACCACATCACGGGCGAGCTCCCGGGCCAATCACTATGACAAATGTATGGCCGCTTTGCATGGAAACCGGCCCCGCCGAGGCTCCTCATGACGCAGCTGAAACTCGTGTTGTGGCAGTACTGCGTGTGTGTGTGGGCGTGCGATAGTGAGCGTTGCTTTGCGTGACGGTGTCACGGGTTGCTCAGTGTTGCAGGCGCGAACAGGAGCCCTCGCGGAGCAATTCGCACGTCCCTGCAGCGTCTGACGCTCGCGAAAATCTCCGCCGGTCCTCCCGTGCCCGTCGCCGGCGCTGCGTACTCACACCAGTCACGCGGCCATCCGATTATAACACATCTACAAACATCCAAGACTTTCACTGCCGTTCAAGTAAGAAATGGCTGCTTCGACGCGTGTGAGCGCGGGCGGGCGCCTCCCCTCGGACTGGACCATGTCTCCGCGTTACAACGGCAAGGTCCTTATCGGCAATTGGGCTGAAGACCAGTTTGCGCCGTCGTCTGTGGTGGGTGAAGAGTGCCTTGATGCGGTCTTGCGCGACAGCCACCTTCAGTGTCAACCGCGGCCAATACCCCGGCCCCCCTCTTCGACGTGTGCCCTGATGTCGTCGAGTGGCGAACACTGACTCATGGCACGTCTTTCACTTACTCTGCCGCAGTTTCCCCGCAAGGAGTCGTATCTCGAGAGCACGAACCGCGCCGACTTCCGTGACTGGCGGTCGCAGTGTCCCGCGCCGGACCACAACGGACGCCACGACCAGATGGCACGCCACATGGTGCGTGAAGCGGCGTCGCATCTTTCTCTCCTTTCTCTCCTTTTTCGTGCGCTGTCAGTGAATATTCGTTCACTGTCAGAGTGTGTGTTCATAATAATTGCACTGCGAGTGTGAGTATGCGTGCGCCAACCACTGACGCGCGTTGTTGCCCCTGCCGTAGGGCCTTGACCGCGCGCATCTGTTCGACCACCATGGCGGTTATCTCGGCAAGGTGCACACGCTGTACGACTCGAGCTACAACAGGCACGACAAGGAGCTCGACGGTGGCACCATCCTCCCGTCTGTCTCGCCCACGCCGCGTGGGTGTCTTGGCGCGCATGCGCACGCAAATAACGCAACTCTTTCTTGTGTATGTGTGTGTGTGTGTGCTTGTGTGCCTGTGTGGTGTGTGCGTGCGTGTGATTTTGTGTTCGGCGCGAGGCCAATTCCAAGAGGTCGCCCGTGTCGCGTCCTGTGCGTGTTTCGTTGTGCGTCGTCTCACAGTATTTTTTCCCCTCCCTTCACAGAGAAAGACTGCCGCAGCCCCGCGAAGCTCAAGGTGCGCATAACACATTTCTCTCCTGTCTTGCTTCACACACACATACACGAGTGCCACTGCGTACTCTTCGGCGCATCTCACGCTGCCGCTCTTTCTTCTGCCGCAGGAGGCGTGGCAAGACCAGCGCAGCTGTGCGCCCCTGACGACGATTACGCGCCTCGCGTTCGGCACTCAGCCGACGCTCCCCGCAATCGATAAGTTCACGACGCGCCGCACCATCACGCTCGAGTCGCCGCCGTACGTGCGCCAGCTCGAGCTCCGCAAGGGAATCCTCTGCACGCGCAGCCCGCTCGTCCCCAACAAGCCCGCGATTGTGTGATCCCACGCGTCCCTCTCCTCTTGGGGTTTTCGCTGCCTCACCATCGCGCTATTCTTTCCTTCTTAAGATTTTTGCACGTGTGCCTAGCTTGCGTTCACCGGGACGGTTTTAATGCGGTCGCGCCAACACTGTAATGCGCGGCGTGGAGACCCGCACGGCCCCGCCGCACTTTTGCCTCCCGCGGCGTTTTCTTCTTCGTGCTCACTGCGTGCGTGCGTGCGTGCATGCATCTTGTCGTTGATGCACGCAGCTGCCGCAGGGGCCGCAAAATACAGCACAGTCACAGATGAACAGTCGCTCAATTCGAGAATGAACGTGGACGAGGTCCTGTTGCCAGTTGCACTTGGCAGGCTCGCGATTCGCCGTGACAAACGGTAAAACGGCGCCCTCCTGCGGTCCTTTGTACCCGAACGAAAACGAGCGCAACCGCACGTTTCGCAGTCCAACCAACGGGCGACGTTTTCCCACACACGCATAGACAACCCCTCTGCGCGCAATGACATCCCCTCTGCGTCATTTGCCGATGCAAAAGTCGCGAAAGATGACGTCTAGAATGGCCTCAATGTCCACCCGCCCCGTGATGCGTCCTAGGTGCCGCGTGGCGTGGCGAACGCCCTCCGCCGCAATCGCTACGTCAGAGGGATGCGCTACGCGAGGGAAGGAGGGATATAAGCGTCACTTGGACCAAGAGCAGCGGACACAGAGTGCCCCAAACTATTGTGTCGTGCGCTTGTATGGGCACGGAGGAGGCAAGGGGTCGCACACAACAAGGTTGTGAATGGCAGGGAAAGGAGAGACTTCCCACGAGCGGAAAGGAGGAGGGCAGGGAATGCCCAGAATGGACTGTCCCACACACCCATTGCCATGCGAAGGAACTCTTGGCAGCGCACGAGTGCCTCGCGATGCCGCGCCTGCGTGAGGCCCGGCTCCGAATGGACATTGCCCGACTCGCATCTGCGCAAACAAAGCATGTGCACAGCAGTGTCAGCACGTGCGTAGGAATGCGCGGGTAGAAAACATGCGGATCGGCTTAACACAGACGGTTCTCATCAAGACAAAGAGATACGTGAATAGCCCACTTTTCGCGCAGGGCGTCCCCCAGCGCATCCACGAAAGCGCCAACGCCCTCGCCCGTAACGCACGAGACAGGGAAGACGGGCCATCCCGCAAGGTGTGCGGGAATGCAGCCGCTGGTGGCGAGTGCCGCGGGAGACTTGTCAGCGACGAGGTCAATCTTGTTGCAGACGACCATGTTCACGACGCCATCCGCGCCCACATCTACAAGAGGGCACAGGGCCGAGAGACTGTCAGAACGCATGACTGCGCACGCATCGCATCTCGAGGACATTGAGAACACGGCAACGGACTGCATACATGCACACCACAGCGACAAGAGCGCAAACACATTCCCCCCCCCCCCTCTCACCTCCCCCGCAATCGACTCCCTTTCAGACCCACAGCAGTGACCCCTTTAGAAATTACAGACGCAGCCACACACCCACCGGCGCCGTCCACACGGTAGTCCGCGTCGTCCGCAGATGCGCGCGCAGTCGCATCAACCACCCATATGCGCAAATCGCTCGAGGCAATCCTGACACAGCCAACAAGCACGCGCGAAAGTGAGCGTGTGTCATGATAGACTCATCCGCGAAAGATACCCTTTCCTCCCAGAACATGTTCACCAAAGAAAAAGCATCTACATACACCCACCGCTCACGCGCGCGCCGAATGCCCTCTTCCTCGACCGCGTCGGACGGCGTTCTCCTCAAGCCAGCCGTGTCACTAAGTAGGAGCGGATACCCGCGGACATTCAGCGCCACGTCCACCACGTCGCGCGTAGTGCCTGCGATGGGCGAGACAATCGCAGCCGGTCGCTGACCTGCGCGTGCACGCGAAGGGTTTGCACATCGTCAACGTGCGCTATAGAACAAAGCGAATCGGGATGACTCCGTAACAGCGCACGCTTGGGTTACGTACATGACGACGCACATGCGTAAATGCAGCGCAACTCACAGAGGGCGTTGAGAAGGCTGCTCTTGCCGACGTTTGGCACGCCACCGATCGAGGCGTGGACGCCACTGCGGAGCCGTTCGCCACGCCGCCCATCGGAGAGGTGGCGTTGAATTGCACGCTCAATGTCTGCAACGGCCGCCAGCTCTGCGGTGGCAGAGAGGAGCTGCTGTCAATACACGCAAGAGGTCTTCGAGTGCGACAGTGAAATTTGAACGTGCGCTTGCATGTGTTTGTGTGCGTGTGTGCGAGTCTGCGTAACACGGACGGAGGGCACTCCCTCACCGGTGGCGACGACCCCGTCGTCAATGTCGGCGTCTTCGCTAAAGTCAATCACCGCCTCAATGTGCGCGAGCGCCTTCACGAGCCTCGCGGACCACCCTTCGTACAGACGGCCGAGATCGCCCTGAGACACGAACGCAAGCAAGGAACAACGAACGGAAGGTTAAGTCAAGAATAACATGAAACAGCCGATCGGTGAGCATTGGCCAACAGGAGACTCAGCGGCCACGCGTTGGGAAAAAGTGGTCGTGCGAGAAGTGAGGAGAGCGGCAAATGAGCGCAACAGAGGATATTTGACAATCCGCTGACACGGACAGCATAGTTTGCTGCCCGGGGGTTGGGTTGGGGGGGGGGAGGGGGGGGAGAAAAAGGAGTAATAGGTCCGCGAAGGGAGAAAACGGCGCACCGATAGCTGCCTGAGCGCCTGCTTGCGCTGCGCCTCCGTCTCCGCGTTGATGAGGTCCCCGAGACCCTCTGCAGCCGTCAAATCCATCTTGCCGTTGAGAAATGCGCTGCGTGCGGCGGGCAATGGGAGCGAGTAGTACGCGTAAGCAACCGACGCATTATATAGAAGACTAGTGGGCGTTCAAGTGTCTCACAACATGCGTCTACGTGTGTGCGACAGGAAAGCAACTCGGGCTCAGATAGCAGTATGCCGCGGAAGCAAGTGTGACTGTCGCGTGCCCACACGCTCTTGCCCACCGTTTCGAGAACTCGCCGGGCTCTGCCATCCGCAGTCCATTTACCCGCGCAAGTGCGCCAAGCACGCCGCGGATGACCGCAACGCCCCCGTGCACGTGGAATTCGCACACGTCCTCGCCCGTCGCACTCCGTGGCCCTGCATGCACAAAGTCAGACACACAGGATGCCTGCTCACACATGCATACACATGCACACACCACACAAGACATACCGACACATACACACCCACACAACCCTCTCTCCCCCTCCCCCCCCAAACACACACACACACACACACGCACCCGGAAACCACAACACGAGCCCGTGATCGATCGCCTCATTCGTCTCGGGATCCACAATTGTGCGCATCACCGCCGTGCGCGGGGGCGGCAACTTGGCACTCTCTCCGCTCTTCGCACGTGACAGGGAGAGCAATGCATCGCGCGCACGCGGCCCGGACACTCGCACCACCGAGACGCCTACGACCCAGCCGCAAATCGCGATGAGATGCACGAAGTGGACACAATGCCATCGAAGAACATCCATCCTATTATAGTGCAAGCGTGATGTTGGCAAAGGGTTCGTTCAATGCCCTGCGCGTCCTTACCGGCCTTTCCTGGCGCGGACGACAGCGCGTACACAGTCTCAAAACCCGAAAGCAGCGCAGTAACAGACGCGTTCATCGCCGATGTTGCATAGTGACACACTCGCGAATGTGCGACTGCCGCATCGAACGACAGAGAATAACAGTGTGATGTTGCGGCGTGTGCACGAAGGAACTCGTGTGCCAAGCGTGCGGCGAAGGGTGGTAGTCGCGCGTGTGAGTGTGCGCTGTTACGCACGTGTGGGCAGCAGAGTGAGGCCGTGCGTCGCAGCGCTGCCGTCCTCACGCCATGCGCCGCTGCGAATAGCGCGCGCATGACAACGACACGCTGTTCAACACGCCACAATGTGCGCACTCGAACTGCACCTCAGAGAAACGAAAAGGCCAACCCCACCCACGAAAATAAGGGTAAAGGGGATGTGGAACAACCAGACCATCTTGATAACCCTCACCATCCACTGCACGCAGTGAACTCCCACCTCTGCCTTGTGCGCTCGGCATCAGCTGACACAAGCGACTCTGCTGTTCACTTTCACACTGTTTTTTCAGCGCATCTCTCTCTCAACACACGCAACGCTCGGGTCTCTCGTCTGCGTGCTGTTTCCCTCTCTCGCTGTCGTTTGTACTCGCTTCGTATTCTCGCGTGATCTTTCCTCATTTTTCGGCGGTGGCGTGGCACTTTGAGCGACAATGACGAAGGACGCCGCGACAGCCGCGCCCAGCGAGCTGCAACTGGCGAAAAAGTGGGACAGGTGCATCACAAACTTCATCATCCAGGCCGGTGGGTGCGGTGGCAGAGACGTCAGTTCCTTGCAGACGTAGGGGTTGCACTTCCGTCGACTCCATGGTGTGTGGGAGAGAAAGACGCCCGAGGGTGTGGTTGACGTGGGACAGTGTGGTGCTTGCATGGCGTGCGTTGTACGCCTCGGTTTCAGCTGTAATTTGCATGCGTTTGTATTGTGAAGGCCGCCTGTTCTTAGCTGATTTGACTGAGTTTGGCTGGCGTTCTCAGGCACTGGAGTGGCGATTGGCGCCGTGCTCTCGGTGGTGCTTTTTAAGAGTGGGTGCTGTCTCACGCGTTTATTTTACAAACACAATCACACACACACACACACACACACAGCATACACGGCGCGCACACGCACACACACACAGCACACTTACACACACGTGCGCGCACGCGGACTCAAGCAGACGCGCACATAGAGACGACATACATGCATCTCGACAGTACTAGCGCGATGTTCCTGATTGTGCTCATCGCATCCACAGAGCAAAGCTGGCCCCTTGCACTTTCGTTTGGCGCTGGCGCTGGAATGGCGTACAGGTGCGACACATTTGTCGCCTCAGAGTTGCCTTCTGCCCGTGTGTGTGTGTGTGTGCGTGCGTGCGTGCGTGTGTGGCGCGCGCTATAGTCTCCTTGAAAGTCTGCTGTGGGAACGAGGCATGTCGGAGTCGAACCGCACGAATCTGTGCCGACATGCACGAAGCGAGTCCATCGGTCTTGTGTGCGGTTGTTGCCGTTGCCTCTTGTCTCTCTGTTACGTCATGCGCGCAACATAACACGGCACTCACACGCGTCCCGTGACACTCTCGCAGGGACTGCCAGTATGACTTTGCGAACCCAGACCTCTTCCACGGCAAGCGCATCCCCAAGCCCACAGCGACACCCGCGAGCCCAAGCCCCGCCGACGCACAGCCCGCTGCCCACTGACACGCCACGCACTGAGCACAATACAGACGTTTGCATCGTGAAGATTTTTGCGTGTGTGGGGACGCCCGAGATTGTTGAGCGAAAATGGTAACCGTTTCACACATTGCAGCACGCACACGCACGCACGCACGCACGCGCACGCGACGCAAGCACGCACGCCTGCACTTGAGCAGCGGGGAGTTCTAATCCGCCTTTTTCGACTTTGATTTCTTGCCAGACGCCGACGTGGCTGACGACGACGAGGCCGTGTCGTCCGAAGCCGCCTTTTTGGATCCCTTGTGCCCCTCCGATTGTTCCTTGCGAGCAGCGCGCTCCTCTGGCGAACACGAGCGTAAAGTGAAGCGAAGCATGCAGAACGTAAGAAGAGAGAAGCACGCACAGAGGAAGAAGGGCGTGGGCGCGCGATAGAACCAACACTCCACATCGCACAAACAACAACACTCGTTACCAGCGCAGTAACACCCACTCGCAGCCTCCTCCGCGTCGATCATCTGCAGCAGCTTGTACGTCATGAGCCCAGAGAGCATCATGAGCGGCGCGATGATGGCGACAAGATAAGTGAAAAAGTCGGTCGGGTTCTCCTCGATCCACTGCAACCAGGCATCAATCCGCTCAAAAAGCACCGAGCGCTCCCCTTCTCCCGCGCCCTCCATTTTCACGTCCCGTCCTTGTCAGCCGCTTTCTATGTGTGTCTGCCTCCCTATGTGTCTTCTCCCGCTCGCCGTCCGCTGCTCTGCGACTTTTTCTGTGCGCGCAAAGCCCAGCTGACTGGTAGATATGGCGCGGAGTGCGGGTTACAGTGGGTGTTAGATGGTGAGGGTTATTTGGACGAGGGAACCATCAAATTGAAACTGTTTCAAAATACGACAGTTTTCAAATCAAGAGTCCCGAGAGAGCCTCAACGCGCACACACGTGAGAGAGAGAGAGAGAGAGAGAGGAAAAACCGTCTTCGTACCAGCTTTCAAGTCGTCTCCCACCCTTGCGACAGACCTCTTGCGGCATTGCGGCAGTGTGCGCGCGTGCGTGCGGTGCCATTGACTCAGGCGCTTGTTATTCGAGTCCGTTTGCGAGGGCCGCCGACGGGCGGCACACTACAGAGCGAAAGATGCGGTCGCTTGTGCTGAGGGCTGTGATTGGCCAAGCAGCACGCGCCGCCAGCGTGCATTCGGCCGTGGCTGCGTCGCGTCCGAGTGCCGTCATGCACTTTCCGTCGATACGCGCGTTCATGGTGCGTATTTGCGGTTCGCTTTGCAGCATTTTTGGAGTGATTATCGGGTAAATGCGAGAGAAAGAAGCGCGCTATTACACGCCCTCGCTCAATGTTAGATGTTGTCTTTCGCATGACAGCCGCGGTGGGTCAACAGTGCGGCGGGTGCGTTGCCCTTGAAGGAAAAATTCACCGAGGAGATTGAGGGTGCGTGCGAGCGGAACGTGTGTGTGCGTGTGTCTCACCGTACGGCTAGTGTGCGGTCATGTAGTTGTTTGTTGAGGGATCCTTTTATTGCGCAGCTGCCGTGGAGAAGGCACTGAAGGAAGGCCCGTTTAAGGAGCCTGGTGAGTGATTGCACGGGACAATGTGCCTTGTATGCTTGTGCGTGTGTGTGTGTGTATGTGGTGTGTGTGTGTGTATATGTGGTGTGCGTGCGCGTGTGTGTGTGTGCAATTGTTCCTTGTCTTGAGACGACGACTGTGCATCGCGAGGAGAGCAATGTGAGCCCTGTGTAACTCCCACCCACTACCACACAGTTGTGGAGGCGTGGGTGACGACTATATCCGGCGAACGTGTCAACATGATCTCGCTCGACCCGACGGTGTTTGCGGCGGCGCCGCGCATCGATCTCTTGCACAGGGTACGTCTCGTTTTTCCTCTACAAATCGACCGTGTTTGCACTTCCATTGTGTCGGTAGTCTGTATGTGTTAGATGTGTTGCGTGCCCCAACGGCCCTATGTATTTGCATTCTTGCGAACGGGATGCTGACAGTTCCTGTGTTCTCGTGCTTGTGCGTGTGCGTGTGTGCACGTGCGTGCGAGTAGGTAACCGAGTGGCAGCGGGCAAAGCGGCGCGCGGGCACGGCGTCGACCAAGACAAAGGGCGAAGTGCGCGGCGGTGGTCGCAAGCCATTGCCGCAGAAGGGCTCGGGGAAGGCGCGCCAGGGATCCATCCGCAACCCACACATGAAGAAAGGTGCCTCACCTGTCCCGTGCCGTTTTATTTTCCGTTAGCTTTTTTTCGATTTGGGCCTTGTGTGTGTGCGTGTGATGCTTTTTGGGGTGGGCCTGCGAGTGCGTGCAAGGTGTTGTGTGCGTGCCTTTGGCACTTCGTGATGGAGATCGGCCTTCGTGTCTCTCTTCTCGCGGTGTGTTTCGTGTTCTTTTTTTCCCCCATCCCGCCCTCACCTCTCCTGTGCCCTTTTGCAGGTGGTGTCGCGCACGGCCCCAAGCCACGTGACTGGTCGTATAAGATGCCGAAGAAGATTCGCCGGGCTGCGCTGCGATCCGCCCTCGCCATCAAGTACGCACAGGGCGACCTCCACATTGTTGACGTGGGTATCGCGTCACTTGAGAGGCGGGGTGGCGGGATGGAGCCGTGCATACTGTGGGCCGTGTCGGAGAAGGCCACACGTCCCCCGTTTGTGAATGTGCAACTTGCCACCGCGCTTGCTCGTCGTTCATTTTCTTCCACGCAATGCCTCGATTCATGTGTAGATGAGTGGCCTGCTCATTGATATAAGGTTTTTTTTTGTATGCAGACGGCTGAGCTCGCGACAAACAGCACCGCACAGCTGGCCGAAGACCTCGAGCGCAGCGGGTGGTCGTCGTGCGTTATTGTGTCTGGAGGGAACGTTCCCCCGAACCTCTCGCACGCGTCCCTGCACCTCGACTCGTGCCTGGCGCTGCCCGCGGGCGGCCTCAACGTGTACGACGTGCTGAGCTTCAAGAAGCTGATCCTCGCCGTGGACGCCGTCGAATACTTAGAGAATTTCCTTCGGGACGTCCGGCGTTTGCCGCGCACGGCGGCGTGAAACACACGCGCAATGTGCCGCGAAGAATTTTGGGACCGTTTGTGCGGGATGTGGAACAAATAGGAGCGATTTGCGTGCGTCGTTGAGCGATGCATCGCTGTCTGCCCTGAGCAAATGAATTGGTGTGTGTAGGACATGTGGGATACCTGCACGTGCAATTGCTAGCAGGGTACTCGAAGCACCTTCGGACACACACAGACACACACACACACGCACATAGACATGCAATATGTCCTACAATGCCCCAACTACCGTCAATATAGCACGCGGACGCGAAAAGCTCGCACGCAGCATCACCTCAGCATGCCACACAACGAAGACGCCAGTCGTCATCGTGCCTCGACTCAAAATCAAATTTCATAGGCAGTGAACCGAATTCAAACCCGGCGGCACTCGCCCCAGATACACACACTCACACACACGCACGCGCGCACATGTGCGACTGCACACACAGCCACCCTTGCCCAACCGCCGCACGCAAACGCAAAACGCACGCACAAGCCCACGCGCCCTCTTCAAAGCGCGATCCACATCCTAATTTAGACACTCGACTCCGTTTCGTCGCTAAGAACTCTCCGCCTTCTTCGCCGAAGCGTGCCTGCGAGATGCCGCCGCTTCTGCTGCCGCCTTCTCCTCCCGCTTCTGCTGAATAAGCTGCTCCCTTGCGTACTGCGCCACAAAAGGGGATCACGTTAGCGCGCAGGCACATAAAACACACACACACACACACACAAAGCGCCACGACAATTACTTTACACCAACCAGGAGCAACAACAACAACAAACACGCAGCATCGTGTTCGCACAACGCGTGCACGCACCGCCTTG
The DNA here is from genome assembly GCA_943704525.1 of Pigoraptor vietnamica. Taxonomy (NCBI): domain Eukaryota; class Filasterea; order Ministeriida; family Capsasporidae; genus Pigoraptor; species Pigoraptor vietnamica. Next base: position 10,322 of record CALSCQ010002795.1, on the reverse strand, counting down.
CGATGGTGGAGGCACTCGAGGTAATCGTCAAACTGGAGTTGGCACGCTGGCTTGGCGTCCGTGTAGTCCTTGAATTGCCGCACGCACTCCTTGAAGTCGCTCCAGAACATGTAGCACCTCCCGCGGTCGCCGCGTGTTCCGTAGCCAGACGCCATCCTCCCGAGCCTCAGACGCGCGCGCACAAAACACAAAAGAGAGTGCAGATGCTTGTGTGAATTTGCTTGTGCCGCTTTGATATGTTGGAGAGAGAGAGTTTATGCCGAATAATCCCGCATTACTCTTTGTAACATCGTTACTGTATGTTACCTCGCGGCTTTCACCGCAACCTCCCCCCCCCCCCCCACACACACAGCGCACACTCGTTCCCACGTTCCATAATACTGCTCAAACGTACACCGTAACATGGGAGACTCGAGTGGCACGACTTATTCACACGCAATCACAACATCCCTTTGTGTTACAAACTCCGCGACAGTCCACTCGGCCTCTGCGGCTGCATTTGCCTTTCCATTCGTCACCCATGTTTCGCCTCAACTATCCGCTCGAGGGCGACCCTCATGAGCCGTCCAAGTCCGCGCGGTTGCGTCCACTCGGTGACGCGCACTTTCCGTGCGATGGTGACGACCGCGTCGTGCAGTACATCAACTGCCGCATCGTGCGCGGGGGACGAATCCAACACGAGGACCTGTGGGTGCAACACGGCAAGATCATCGACCCGCAGATGCGCTTCTGGCAGGTGAAGAGGGAAGCGGACGTGCGCGTGGACTGCGGTGGACTGTTGCTGGCGCCGGGATTCATCGACTTGCAACTGAACGGTGGGTTGCGCCTTGTGTGAGTGGGCCATGGGCGACGTTTTTGGAGTTGATGGGGACTGGAGTTGGGGCATCTTCTCCTGTAGGGTAGACAGTGGGAAGAGTTGAAGTTGGAAGACTGTGGGAGCATCTCAATTGCTTTTATGTGCGTGTCTATGCTGTTGTGTGTGTGCCCGGGGGTTGGGGGGTAGTTGGGTGGGTGGTGTTTGGGGGGGAGGGGGAGATGCGATGTTGAGACGGTGTGCGATATTCGTGTACGGCCTAAGCTAGTTGAGTGGCCCATACAGTTCCGTGACTCACACAACTTCGACCCACGCACTCTCAGGTGCATTCGGCGTCGATTTCTCGTCGCTTGCCGATGCAAATGTTGGCGAGTCCATTCGCGAGGTGTCGCGAGGGCTGCTCGCTCATGGCGTTACGTCGTACTGTCCGACGCTCGTCACGTCTGCCCCGGCCACGTACCGTAAGGTGAATGGCGACCCTTGAAATGGAGCACACATATGCGCACAACGCGCGCACACTTAACGCGCACATTCGCCGAGCACGCGGACACACCCACGCACACACACATAAAGGGGAGCGCTCTGACGTTATCCCCTTCGCAGATTATACCTCAGATACGGCGCCGCAATGGGTCGTGTGCGGACGGCGCTGGTGTGCTCGGTGCGTGGACGATGGGGGCACCGTCTCAGTGTGCTTGGAATGCACATTCATCGCCAAGGCCTCTTCTCTCATCGCCTTCACACACTCACGCGCATTCACGCCTACCTCGCGCACACGCACACACCCGCATTCTCTCTCACACACACTCTCTGAAACACACGAACGCATTCACGCCCACCTCGCGCACACGCACACACGCCGCATTCTCTCTCATACACACTCTCTCACATACACGCACGCACATACACACATACCGTCGCACGCACACGCACAAGCGCACACACACTCACACACCCATCCACGCAGGCGCTCACTTGGAGGGGCCGTTCATGAACACGGAAAAGTACGGCGCGCACAAGCAGGAATTTGTGCGGAGTTTTGCAGCGGACAATGCCATGGGATCGGTCGTCGATTGTTACGGCGACGACCTGCAGTCCGTGTCGATTGTTACGCTCGCCCCCGAGCTGCCGAATGCGCTCGAGGCTGTCAAGGGTCTGAGGAGGAGAGGCATCGTCGTGTCTGCAGGTGCGTGTTCCACCGCGTGCTTGGGCGCTTGGGCGTGTGCGCGTGTTGTGTGCGGGTGTTTGCGTTTGAATGAGTGTAGGTGATGTAGACGTGCGGTGTGCGTGCTGTGTGTGTTTGTGTGTTTGTGCGTGTGTGTGTGCGTGTGTGTGCGCGCGCGTGCGTGGGTAATTCTGTCGATCAGTGTGCAATGGGTCTTAGTGGAATCCGTCTCAGGTCACTCCATGGCGACTATTGACGACGCCGAGCAAGCCGCGAGGAACGGCCTCACGCTTGTGACACACCTCTTCAATGCAATGAGCCCAGTGAGCGAATGATGCGCGCGAATCTATGTCTGTGTCTCTTGTGCTTATGAACTCGAGCTCGTTGTGTTCTCCCGTGTGGTCACCGCCGTGCGCGAGCATGAGAGTGCATGTTTGTGCACATCAGTCACTCGGCGTGCGCGTGCATTGTGCCGTGTGCGCATTGTGCGTGTGTGTGTGTGAGTGTGAGTGCGCATTGTGTGTGTGTGTGAGTGTGAGTGCGAGTGTGAGTGTGAGTGTGTGTGTGTGCGTATGCGCATGCGCGCATGTGTGTCTGCGTATGACACTCACGCGTGTCCCCTGCAGTTTCACCACAGGGACCCTGGGCTTATTGGGCTGCTCGCAAGCGACGCGCCCCCATCGCAGCTCTACTACTCGATCATCGTCGATGGCATCCACGCGCACCCCGCGGCAATCAAAATGTCGTACAGGACAAACCCGAACGGTGCGCACGCGTCATTGGGGTCCATTCCCGTATTGAGGATAAGGGACATGCTCTGTAGTCCAGGCTGATCCGGAACTGCATACCATCGCAGCACTGTTTTGTCGCATTTGTGATGTCGTGTCGTGGCCTGCCTTTTTGTGGGTTCGGACGCTGCGTGTCCCTCTCACTCGTTTGTTATGTTTCTGCTCGTTCTTGACCCTCTCTCCCTTGATCAGGGTGCATTCTCGTGACGGATGCGATTGGCGCAATGGGCCTTCAGCCGGGCAACTACCGCTTGGGCGAAATGAGCGTCACAATTACCGACCGCGCGGAGATTACGGGCACGAAAACACTCGCGGGGAGGTGTGTGCGTGTGTCTGCTTGCGTTGCGTACCTTCTTGGTTATCACCTTGCATGCGTGTGCGGTGCGGGTGCGTGTGCGTGTGCGTCTGCGTGTGCGTGTGCGTATGCGTGTGCGTGTGTGCGTGTGCGTGTGCGTGTGTGTGTGCGTGTGCGTGTGTGCGTGTGCGTGTGCATGTGCATGTGCATGTGCATGTGCGTGTGCGTGTGTGCGTGTGCGTGTGCGTGTGCGTGTGCGTCTGCGTGTGCATGTGCATGTGCGTGTGCGTGTGTGTGTGCGTGTGCCTGCTTGCGTTTCAACTTGCTTATGTGCTGTGCGGCTGATCCACCTTTCGACGCAGCATCGCAACTATGGAAATGTGCGTATCGAAATTCAGGAAGTTCACAGGTGCGTGGTGCCTCAAATGTTCGCACGATCGTCTGGACTCGCCTGTTGGCCGTCCATTCCCCTTGTACCCTCCTGTTACTGTCCTCTGTTCTTGCAAATTGACGGTGTGTCCCTTTGTTCGCTGAACAGGCTGCAGCACTGTCGAGGCAGTGCACTGTGCGTCGCTGCACCCGGCGCGCTGCCTGGGCCTCGAGGGGGTGAAAGGGACGCTCGACTACGGCGCAGACGCGGACATCGTGGCGTTGGACGACGCCGGCGATTCGATCGACGTCATTGCGACGATTGTCATGGGCGCGCTCGCGTGGCAAAGAGTGTGAGGAAAGAGCTGTGAAGGAAAGAGAGAAGAGACGAAAAGGAGCGGAGCAATTGTGGCACACAGCGAGAGTATCGCGCACAGGCACATTCAGATCCTTATGTTTGGGAATAATTCAAATTATGTTCATAGTGATGTATTTCATCAGCACACGGATTGAGGCGTCGGGCCAAAACGAGACCGCTCACTTGGTGGCGCCCACGTTGCTCGACAGCTTCGAACGCTCGTCCGCACCGAGCAGATCTTCGTGCACCTGTGGCCACGGGAACGCAAGAAGAATCAGCCGCACGCATAGCCGCACGTGCACGACGCAACACACGTCACACGCACACATTACAGCACACACACACGCACACACACACAAGCACACGCACACACACACAAGCACACGCACACACACACATTTGCGCACCTGCATAATGCCCTTGAAGTACTTGACTGTCTTGACGCGCAGTTCGAGCGTGGCGTCCTCGTCGCACACGATCACAGAGCGGGGGTGCATCTGAATGGCGCTGACAGTCCACATGTGGCTCACCTGGAAGATACAGGCACGCGCGCATTAGATCGCACGATTTACAGGTAGGCCGAGAGCGCAGCAGGGACACATATGAAGCAATGCAGCGCTCATGCAATAACCACTTAGACACACACTACATAATACCCACACGCGCATACATACACAAAAATTTCACACAGCATACACACAGAGGGGATACACACACACATGCACATGTACGCACACACACGCAGGCGTCTCCAGCAGCCCACCCCCTGCTCGACGGCCTGGTAGAGAGCGAATGCCTTGTGTGGGCCCGTGATGATGATGAGCACTTCACGCGAGTCCATCACAGTTCCAACGCCCACAGTAAGGGCGAGCTTGGGCACCTGTTGCAGTGGTGCCGTTAGAACGCAGAGTCCAAAAAACGTGCGCAGACGAACTACGAACAACAATTCGGCATGTTATCTATGAGCCAACCGAAGGAGACTCGCAACCCAACGAGCGTGCACGCACTGCGAGAGTCACAATGTCAACGTCAGAAAACGAGTGGTCGTGGACACGGACCTTTGATATGTCGTTCCCAAAGAAGCGAGAGTTCGCGAGAATGGTGTCGTACGCGAGCGTCTTGACGCGCGTGCGGCTGCGGAGGGACGAGCCGGGCTCGTTGAAGGCAATGTGGCCGTCGGGACCGATGCCTGGACACGGCCAAAACACCCGAGGGGACACTCAGCGACAGCAAGCGCAGGCGCACAACACATGGTACCACGTCGTCGCTCAAATTCCCTATTGTGAGCAGAACGGACTAGTGGCAACAGAAACTGACACGACGGTGGGTTGAGCTGACTTGGGAATAGAGCACATAGGACTTACGAACGGAGCACAATATGCGCCCGTGAAGGCGGGTTATGCAAGCGGACAGACAGAACATCGTCACGTGCCACGCACCTCCGATGAAGAGCTCGACGCCGCCGACGGCCGCAATCTTCGCCTCGAACGCGTCGCACTCGGCCTGCAGATCGCTCACGTTGCCGTCCAAAAT
>CALSCQ010002795.1:0-2500 GCA_943704525.1 Pigoraptor vietnamica | reverse complement strand
AATTCAAGAGGCGAACGACCACATTCGTCAGCTCACAGCAAAGCTGGCCGAGTATGAGGCGGTGGTCAAGGTGGGTGCGAATTGGCTGACAGTGGCTTTGGAGCCTTTTCCATAAGCAACATGTTATACATGTGTGACAGATATCTGCGTGCGCAATGCGTGTATGTGTGCGGTGTATGTATGTGTGCGTGTGTATGTGCGTATATGTGTGCGTGTGTGCGCAGTGCTCTGTGTGTGTGTGTGTGCGTATGCGTGTGTGTCTAGCGTGCATGTGTGTAGTGCCGTGCGTGCGCACAGTGGCATATGTTGTGGTGCCGTATGTGCGGTGCCGTGTGTGTGCGCAGTGGGTGTTGCGCGCACTCCCTGAGCCCCTGTGGCCTCCTGACCCAGGCAAAGGACGATGAGATTATGCGCATGTCCATGCACTTGAGTGTCTTGCAAGAGGAAGTCTCGGCGGCGCGCGAGGTCATCGTACAGCGCAACTCTGAGATCTTTCGGCTAAGAGGCAAAGTGGCACTCGCCGACTACATTATCAAGTGCAGGTGCGCATGCTCTCGCTTGCACCTCGTGCGCATGTCACTGTACGTGTGGGTGTGTGTGTACGTGCCTTTGGGCTTCGTGCGGCGCGTGTTTGTGACGTTACAACACGCGCAATGACACACACACACACACCCACACTCACTCACACACACACACACATATATATATACGCACGCACGCACACACACACACACACACACACACACACACACACACACACACACACACACACGGCCACACACACACACATCCTAACTGCCATCGAACCGCAGGCCCCTCATAGAGCGTCTCCTCATGAAAATGTCGCGCGTGGACGGGTCCAACAGCGCGTCGCTGTCGGTGATGTCGGAGGGTGGCGCCGGCAATGGCGATCGCATCTCGGAGCTTCTCCAGCAGCACGAGCAGGTCTTGTTTGGCGTGGGGAGCGAAGCGCAGTTTGCGAGCGTCTTTGGTGCGGACGCCGACGGAACGACAGCAACCGCCGCTTCTTATGGGAGGACAAATAGTGTGGAGGCGGGGTACGACCAGGTGAATACGCGCGACGTGTGCGTCTCTCTCTCTCTCTCTCTCTCTCTCTCTCCCCACCCCATAAACCACACACGCCCATGCACTCGCCCCCCATGCACTCTTGCACGTGTCTATACCCACAACCTGGTTATCGCCAAAAGCCCTCATATACACACTCGTTATGCTGCGCACTAATACGATGTTGCCGCAGCAGCACCACCAGAATGGCACGTCAACACCGCCCATGTTCAATTTCCCATACAACGCGGGCGACGGTGGTGGGGGAGCATACGGCCACTGAGGCCGGGCTGTCTTTTGTGATACTCGCGCAAGGTTATCGGCCATCTCCAGCTAAGCGTGTGCAACGCGACAGCACTTCCAACCGTTCCCCAAACTTCATATATCGAAAATTGTTTTTGCATCGTCCGCGAGCGTTTCTTGCCTTTTGCTGCGTCTGCGTGCGCGCGCGTGCGTTGCGTTTCGCTCGTTGCGTGTTCCGTGCATTCCAGTGCATTCACACGGATTATTCGATCAAGCGACTGTCTCCCCGCTGTGCGACACATCGTGTGTCCTCTTCGTCCTCTCTTCCCCTCTCTAAGCGGAGTCGATGGGCAATTAAGGCTGATCGCACAACACTTACTCACTCCCGCACATACTCAGTGAAAGTCAGTGATGCACGCGTCAATCCCAACCCATACTCCATTAACCAAAACACAAAGTATAAACAAAAGTCACATAAGGGGCGGCACGTCGGGGTCGTCCACAAACGACTCGCTTGGCGGCTTCTCCTTCGGTGCCTCCTTAATAAGAGGCGCGGGCGCGGGCGCAGCGCGCGACCCCTCTTGCGACACAATATTGCCGATGTCCACGGCGCCCGCGAGGTCCTTTTTTCTTGTGGAAGAGGACGTGCTGCGAGTGGCAAAAGACATGAGTGGGTAGGTCGCAGTACACACACGCATACGCACACACGTACAACACACGAGGAGCGCAGAATGCGGATACGTACATTTTACTCGTCCAACGCCACACGAAACTGCGCACCCCAACACGGGACACAGTCGCTCAGATTGCACGCAGATGCAGACGCACCTCTTCTCCTGCGTCACCGCGCGCGCCTTCGCCGGCAGCGGGGCGGGCTTCGCCTTGATGGTCTGTTTTGCCTTGGGCATTGTCAGGACAAGGTGACCTGTCGTCGTGCTCCGCTTGGCGCTGCTTGCGTCCGGACTCACTTCCTCCATGAGCTGCAATCGCAGCAACTTGGGAACAGCAAGGGACAGTGAGTTAGGGCGCAAAACACGGTGAAACGAGCGAGCGATAAATGAAGGATAGAGTTCACGACGGACTGCGAGACCGTGCGTGAAGACGCGAGGGGACTCATCAGAAGAGGTGCAGAGTAAGGGATGAAGCGTCCCATGTGCTGCCACAAAAAAAAAAAAAAAAAAAAAAAAAAAAA
>CALSCQ010002794.1:0-13870 GCA_943704525.1 Pigoraptor vietnamica | reverse complement strand
TGTGTGTGTGTGTGTGTGTGTGTGTGTGTGTGTGTGTGTGTGTGTGTGTGTGTGTGTGTGTGTGTGTGTGTGTGTGTGTGTGTGTGTGTGTGTGTGTGTGTGTGTGTGTGAGCGCAGTCGCACGCACTTTGTCTTGTCGAGAATGATGCGCTTCCAGTAAATCTGTCGCATCTTGGTCGAGGGCGTGATCGGCGGCTTGTTCGGCTGCGGTCCCTTGGGCATGAGTCCCATGGGGGGTGGCGGGGGTGCGCCGGGCGCGCCGGGCGGGGGAGGCGGAGGCGCGGCGCCGTCGAACGACCCGCGCGCTGCACAGGGGAGAGAGTGAGTGTGGCACAGTGGTACGCAGAGCCTCGTCCTCACCCGTACAAACACTACTCTAGCGCCCCCGCGCAAACGAACACAAGACAGCCACACACACACACGAACACGCACCGTCTTCCGACTCCGTGCGCGCAAACATGGGCGGCGGGGGAATGCTGATCGAGTGCGTGCGCTCCGGGGCGGGGATGAGCAGGTCCTCGATGGTCGCGGGTGCGTTGTCGCCAAGCAGCTTTGAGAACCACACAAACTTGGACTGGAGAAGCGTCTCGACGTCCTCGACGAGCGCACGCGCGTACTTCATCGTCTGGTTGAGGCTGCTTCCTGCATGCACCAAAGGGAGGGGACATGGGGACGTGTTAGGAGAGGCCGTAGGGCAGCACCACGCGCCTCTCAAATACAAGCGTAGGACACACACAATGGCTAAGCACAACTCAGTTACAGAGGCCGACCGATACGAGCACCACGCCAAAACCATCCCATGCAGAAAAAATAATAAATAAAACAAAAAAAGAAAGAAGCAGGCACAGCGCACGGGACGTGCTTGGAGCGCGCACCGTCTATCGTGTAGTTCTCGAGCTGCGCGGCCATTTCCTCGAGGGGCTTAAAGTACTGCCCGAGGTCCTCTTCGGCACGTGACATCTCGGCAATCCGCGCCTGGTGCTCCGGGTAGCCCTCCGACATGCGCTGCAATTCCTTGCGCTTCGATGCGATGCGCTCCTTCAGCCCAATCACACGTGCAAGTGGCTCACGCACAATCGCACCGCGCGCACGCGAAGCCTCAATCTCGTCGAGTTTGGCCTGCGGCGGCGGTTAAAGTTGGGGTTACGGAAAGTGTCGCGTGCGTCAGAATGGACCGACAACGTTGGCAGCAACACTCGGTACACGCAAACAGGTGCATTCCGTGACAGGCTCTGTAGCCCACTCTCGCTGGCCCAGGCATCGCATCCCACTTCGTTCTTCAGTGTACACACAACAAACCCCCAATTCCACCGTCCCGTATGCGCCCAAGTCGCCCTTCCCACCTGCAGCGTGTTGATGAGCGTGTCCTTCTCCAGCAGCATCTCCGCCATCCGCTGCTCGTGCGCCGCGAGCGCCCTCCGCGCCTCCTCGTTCTCGCGCTTGAAGTTCTCCAGGTCAAGTGAGCTCACAAACGGCGACCCAGCAGACGAGCTCGTCGGCGCCGCTTCAGTCGCTGCAAGCGCAGCGGCCATAGCGTCCGAGGGGAGCTCCGGCGCAGTCCCCGCGCGGTTCAACGAGGGCATGGGCGTGCCCCTGTTCCGCGCGACGAGAAACTCGAGCCCGGTCTTCCAGCTGCTGTACTGCGCGGCGTCGGCGAACACGAGGTCGATCGTCGCGGGTCCGTCCGCCGCTTTCTTCGACGAGAGGGACGAGTAGAGCGAGCTCACCGTGCCGGCCTTCTGCACTTTCTTTGCGGACGTGAGGATGATCGAGAGGGAGAGCGCCATTTGATCGGGGCGGTTGTACTTGAGAAAAATCGGCGTCGTCTGTCCGGAGCGAATCTCACGAAAGTCGCTCACGCTCGCTGCAAAACGGTGCGCCGCACACGCGATGAGTGCCAGCGCACACGCGATGAGTGCCAGCGACCAACACCGACGAGCGCGCACACAAGCGTACTATACTAGTCACTTCCAATCCTTCAACAGCGTTGAGCATATCTCAAGCGCCTATGTCTCGCACCCCCACCCCGACCCAGTCACCCCAGATCCAAGTGAACCACGACGCCAAACAAACACTCCTTCCCTCTCTGCGTCCACCCAGTCGCCGAACCACTTCTCACTACGCACCCGAGTTTTTGTCGTCCATCTTCTTGGGCGAATACCACTCAAGCATCGTCTCGTCCGCGCTGAGCTTGAACGTGCGGTAGTGCGCCTGGCCGTTCGTCACGACCTTAAGCACGGGCGCGCCCTCCTTCATCTTCGCAATGCCCTCGCGAAGCGAAAAGCTGCATGCGAACGAGGTGAGCGACAAAACACCAACCACACGGTCACACTCATCCCGCACCGCGCACGCACACCATGCACGACACGCACTTGCGCGCACGAAGCACCAGGACAGCACGCACAGTGGCTTCCGTTTACGCACCTAATCGAAGCTTCCGATACTCTCCGGTGCGACGACGCGGCCGATGGCGCGTGCGCGGGTCCGTGCCCCTTGAGCGCGCGGTTCTCCTCCTCCAGCCGCCTGTAGGCTTCCGTAATGTGCTCGAGGCGCTCCTTGAGAATGGCGTTGTCGTACCATGAACGCGGTATCACCTCGGCCGTCAACTTCTGGTACTGCTCGACCTGTGCCTTGAGCTCGGGGCTCGCCGCTTTCTCGTCCACGCTGAACGTCTTCTTCTCTATGCACTTGGCCATTCCGAGAAACCCGAGCCTGCGCGACAGCTTGGCGCGCTTGTACGCGTCCGGTGCCTTGATGATCATGAGGTTGAGGAGGGTCAGCGAGTCGATCGTAATGTCGTACATGTCGCAATCGCGGAAGAGGGCGACAATCTGGCTGTAGGGCTCCATGTTCGAGCGCTTGGCCGTGTCCTTGAGGGCCTTGTTGACGAGCTTGAAGCCCTGCGCCATTGCGAAAATGGAGAGGTGGGATCAGCTAAAATCACATTACCTGTGTATGCATCGAATGCAGAAACGCGCAAATGGAGAGTGAGTGCCGGAGTGAGATAAACACCACGTGCGAGACACACATGCGCAGTGCGCAATTGTGCCGCACACTACTCCGTCTCTCCCTGTCCCTCTGTCTCTCTCTCCTTCTCGCATACACACACGGCCGACAGCGCACCTTTCCCGTGATCTTCGCAACGACGAAGAGCAGGAACTTGAGCGCGTGCATCGACACATTCGGACGCCCCGCCTTGTACTGGTCGAGGAGGCCCGCGACAGCGATGATGAACTGCGCGTTCTGCTCCACGTACTCGACAGCCGACACCTGCGTTTCGCGCACGGTAACGGCGGCCAATTAAGAATGCGAATGCACAAAAGTGCACACAGTTGTTTAGGAGACACTGCCTATTGCGTCTGTGCCAGCGAGCGCACACAACAATTAGGGCGCATGTCGACGTGCGCGCGGTGTTGTGCTGTGTGGGAGTAACGCACGTAATCGAGCGTCTTGATGAGGGCCTTGAGGGCGCCCGCGAGCGCGTTGCCGGACATTGTTGTGACGACGCCGAGCATGACGGACATCCCGCCCTGCGACACAAACTCGTCGACGAAGAGGCCGTCCTGCACGCACGCGAGTGGGGTCACGGGTCAGATGCAGCACATTGCGCAAGCTCGGAATCCGAACATTGCAAAATGTACACAAATTGAACGCATTCGCGCACGCTAGCATACACAGATGCACACATACCATGCGCCGCGCCATACGCACACGCTCGAACCACACGCAATCACGCACAAACATTCCACACAAACACACGCACCTCGAGGTACTTGGCGAGTTCCGCGAGCGCATATCGCTGCATGTCCTCCTTGTCCGACTCGAGCTTTCCGAGCAGCTCGTGCACTTTGTCGTGGATCATGCGCGCAAGGCCCTCCTCCGCCTCCGCATTCGTCGGAGATGCCTTGAGCACCTGCTTGTACAAATCCACAATCTTCGCGAAATTCTTCTCAATGTCCGTCTTGTTCTGCTCCACAGCCGCGAGGAGCAGCTTTTCGAGCTTCACGGGCTCCGCGCCAGGCGACGCCGAGTACCGCCGCGCCTGTGTTGCGGGCGACATGCCCATGTCGAAATCGGTCGGCGGCTCCATTCTTGCGACACACAGAAACCGCCGCGCGTGTCCCTTCGGCGTGTGGGGGTAAAACGCGCCCCTCTCCGGTGTGCAGAGGGAGCGCGCGGGACGAGCAAAGAGTTATAACGCGCACGCTTCGCGAGAGAGTGTTGTGGAGCAGTGCGAGAGAGGGCCGCCGCAAAAAGTGGCTGACCAGTTTGGCTGGGCAGTCTGTCAAGCCCCTTGATATGGGGACAAAAACAAAGGGAGGAAATCGCTATATATGATAATTATGGTCCCTAAAAGTATATAATTGGTATAAATGGCATAATAAGTTCATATTTAGTACTTTTGGAAAATTATTTCCATCAAAGGCAATTATATTGACACGTGATCGTGACTTTTGGCATTGTTGCATGTGAGGTGGGGGTTTGGAGTTCCTTGGCTGGACACGTGCAGCAACCGAATTTCGCGCTTCACTCCATTGCCGATTTGAACATCGTACAGCAGTGCTGTGTGTGTGTCCCAGTCTCTCACTGACTCCTGTGGACGATGGAGGTCGCTCAGCAGAGTCCGCAGGCGGTCGCTATCGCTGTCGTGGCGGTGGCCATTGTCGCGGTGCTCGTCTCGCGCCGGCGATCCCGCCCGCACTTGCCCCCGTGCGAGGTCAGTGTCCGTAATCTACTTTTATCGTCTCAGAAGCGCGGATTCTCTAGTGTGCATGACTTATTGTGCACCTGAGCTTTAGTGTGAGCATGCATGCACATGGGTTTGAGTGTCAGCATGCATGATTTACAATGCACGTGCGGTTGAGTCGAACCTTGACCACTCACCCGTGTTCTCGTGGCTTCTGCAGTCCGGTTGGCTCCCTTACATTGGCGTGGCCGTTGCATTCGGCAAGGAACCGCTGCACTACATTCGCCGGTGCAAGGAGAAGGTGGGAATATGTCGGACGCAGTGTGGATGACCACCATGGACTCTCCGAAGCGAAGATTCGGTATGGAGTGCTCTTGCGGCTCTTGAGTCAATAGCTGCTAGCACGCAGAGTTCATATCCCTGTGCATGGGTCACGCATCACACACGCGTCCTCTCTGTGTCTCAGACTCACACTCGCATTCGTGTGGCCTTCATCTCTCCTGCCATTGCTCACACACACTCGCGTGTTCTCTCATGCAGTTTGGCGACATTTTCACCATCTACGTCGCCGGAAAGCGCATGACATTCCTCTTTGATCCCGAGGACTTTGACACGTTCTTCAACCGCGAGCCAATCGTCAGCTTCCAGGCCGCTGTGCAGCCGTTCACCAAGAATGCCGGTGCGTTGCTGCAGATCGATTGCCGCCAGTCCCGGTCCCCCTGTCACATAGCGTATGTTCCTTCCTCGCGCCAATGCAAGGCCTCCTGTAGCACAGCGTGTGCTCCTCATCTCACCCACGAGTATTGCTCTGCGCAGCGGGCATCACCGTCGACTCGTTCGCCAACTGCCACAAGGACATCCACGACATGATGAAGGGCCGATTGGCACCTTCGAACCTCGGAAAGTACGTTCCGAAGCTCTCGTCGGAATTCGCGAAGCACATTGCGGAACTGGAGAGCCGCGCGGGGACCGAGACGAGCCTTTTGCACGTCGTCCGCAAGGTCATCTTCCACTCCGCCGTGACGTGCCTCTTCGGCTCTGATGTGATGCGCCGAGGGGACGACCTTTTTTCCAAGTTCTACGTGTACGACAAGTGGGTGTTGGCTGCATGCACACATTTTACTCTGCGTGCTTAGTTGGTCTGCATAGTAGACCGAGATGCTTCTCTGTGCATTTAGGAAAGCTTATTGCACAGCAGCGTTATGGGTACCTCGGGTGGAGGTGTCAGGCAATACCCTTGTTGTGTTCTCATGCGTACACATTCGCGTGGCCAGGGATTTTGAGTACGGCTGCCAGCTGCCCGAGATTGCTCTCCGCGAGTGGGCGTCTGCGAAGCACTGGCTCATCGACGCGTTCACGCCCGTCGTGCGCGCGATCAACCCCACCGCCAACAAGGCCGCCAAGAGCGAGTCGAACCCGCCCACGGACGGTTGCACGGACCAACGGGACGTGCTCGAGTCCCTCGTGGAGATCTCGGACGCCGGGAACGCGCCGAACTACGCGCTGCTGCTGCTGTGGGCGTCGCAGGCGAACTCCATTCCCGCGAGCTTCTGGACACTGGCGAACATGGCAAGCACGCCCGGTGTGTGGGCGCGCGCGCGTGAGGAGGCGGCGTCGGCCATCGGTAAGCTCGTGGAGAGTGGGGAGGCCATTGGCGAGGAACACATCAAGAAGATGCCGTTCATCAAGCGGTGGGTTTCTGTTGTGGCGCAGCTAGCGTGGTTGTGGACGGAAGTGGGTGTTGTTCCAGGCGCGTGCGCGAGCGCGATTCGTGTGTCTGCACGTGTGTGCACGCAATACTCTCACGTGCCTTCGCTGACTCTTCCCAATGACGCTACAGGTGCATCCTTGAGACTGTCCGCCTCCGCTCCCCGGGCATGATCCCGCGCCTGTGCACGGAGCCGCAGTACGTCAAAGGGTATCTCATCCCGAAGGGCGACCTCCTTATGCTCAGCCCCTTCTGGGTGCACAGGAACGCGGCAAAGTTCGACTCGCCCGACGAGTTTATGCCGGTGGGTGGCTTGGCTTTGTTCGCGTCCCAAGATGCGCGTGTGCGTGTACTGCTGTTCCACTTCCACTGCGGGACGTGCGTGCGCAGTTTGTGGCGTTTGCGCGACTCGGTATCGCTTTTGCCTATGTTCCTGACCTCCCTATTGCCTATGTATTCATGAAGCTTCCCCTCTCTTCTGCACGCACTCCCGCACATACCCCCACCGCAGGACCGCTGGCTGAACGCCGAGCTAGACAAGAACAAGTTCCTCGACGGCTTCATTGGCTTTGGCGGCGGTCGCTTCCAGTGCCCCGGCCGCTGGTTCGCGCTGATGGAGATGCAGCTGTTTATCGCCATGTTCGTTCTCAAGTTCTCGCTCGAGCTGCTCGGGCCCGTTCCCCCGCCGAGCCCACTGCACCTTGTGGGCGTGCAGGAGCCCTCGGAGCACCTCCGCGCGCGCATTCTCAAGGCGTAAGATGGCCAGTGAACAAAATGTGCAAACATTTTTTCTCTGTGAAGACAAGTGTTCTACTAGCAAAATTAGCGCATCTGCAGCGTACGAATCCTTTCCATGTAAACGTATGTTCATTCGACAAGCACGGGCGTGATGACATCCACTTCGTGCGCGAGATCGCTCAACTTTCGCAGGCCGTCCCCGTCCGTATTCGTCACCGGTGTCGCGACCGCCTTTGCCGCACTCTGCCTCTCAAACAGCGTGCGAATCGTAGGGCGCTTCTTTGCGCTGTCGTCCGCAGCGGACGGTGCGGGTTTCTCAGCGGACGCCGATGGCAGCTTCTTCGCGCTGGCGGGTGACCCGGTCGACACGCTCGGGCTCGGCTCGGTCTTCTTTGCCGCAATAGCGAGGGGGCTCGCCGTAGCCGCCTGGGCCGGCTTATTATTGGATGGTTCGACCTTTGCCCTCTTCGCAGCGGGCGCAGACGACGGGCTCTTCTTGGTGCGCTTGGCGGTCGCCTTCTTCACCTTTGGCACGGAGATGGGGTCCTCGACCTTAGCGGCTGTTGCGGCGTCCGCCATCTCAACGTCTCCCCTCACGTCCGCTGCGACTGCGACAGTTTCGCCGGCGGTTTCCATTTTGGGCGCGTCCGTCTTTGGGTCCGCCTTCGTCTGACTCTTGTCCTTCGGGACCCTCGGCGGACGTTCGCGAGGCGGCGACTGCTTCGGCACGAGCGTTTCGAGGGACAGCTGAGCCAGCACTTCGTCGCGCACGTACCACCGGCTGAGGCCGTTCGATGCCGTCGGCCGCTTCTCGCGGGCGGCGATGGCGCGAATGTTCTCGTCGATCAACGTCTTGCTATAGTCCGCGTGCGTCGTCTTGAACTCGTCCACGAGGTGAAGGATGCCGCGAGAGCTGCCGTGCACGATGCGGACGAGCGCTGCAAGAGCGTCGCGTGGCAGCTCGCGCTGCCGCTCCTTCTCCTTTTCGCGCTCCTTCTCCGCCACCTTCTGCTGTTCACGGTCGCGCCCCTCTTCGTCGTAGTACATCTCCGTCGGAACGATGCCGTCCTCGGCGCCGTCGAACAGAAAGCACGCGCGGTACTGCTCCAGCTCCGTCGCTTCGCTCGCGGGGACGGCGGCGTCGTCAAAGCCGCCGATGGCACGCGGCATCATCGGGCGCAGACGCTTCAGTGCCTGCGCCTCGTGCGCCTTGTCCGTCGCGCGGAACTTGCGCTTGCGGCGACCCTCCGCGGCCGTCACGGGGTCGTCATTATCGCTCGCGTTCGATCCCATCTCGACGTCCGCATCCACGCCCTCGTCCTCACTGAGGTACCCGTGAGGCACCACAAAGCCGTCGTCATCGGACATTCCGTCCAGACCGTCGGCGTCCGGTGCGGGCGCTTCGTCTTCGTCGCCACCGCCGTCGCTCTCGGAGATGTCTTCGCCCTCGCCTTCCGACTCCCAGTCCTCGTCGCTGTCCACCTCGTAATCGAGAACGCGCTCGTCCTTTCCAAACGGGCGCCGTCCGCTGACGCACGTGGATACCTTCGACCACGTGCCGCAGTACGCCGGGCGCCTGTTCTCGCTGAACTGGAGCAGCTTGAATCGCCGGGTAGGGTCGCCTCCTTCTGCCGCCGCACGCTTCGTAGGGACGGGCTTCACCTGCCCCTCCGCACGACGGCGTACTATGCCCCTCTCGCGCAGCGCGGCGAACACGGCGCGCGCATCGCGTTCAACAGAGTCGCAAAAGTTGGCAAGCTCCTCGTCAATCGACGCGACATTTCGAAGGGGCACGCGGCACGCGGGAGCCACGGTGGTGGTGGTAGGATCGATGGAGAGGGGCAAGTAAAAGGGCACCCCTTGGGCGATGGGGACTGCAGATTCCGCCACAATAGAGCACGCCGACTTATCCGAGGCGTCCGCACTCGCAATGGCCGCGGGCGCTGCGCCATCATCGACGACAACCGTGCGCTTCTTTGACTCGGCCGTACTCGGCTTAAAGAAGGCGCTCATCTTCGCCGCTTGGCGTTGCACTATGGCCTCCTTCTTCCTCTCCTCCTCCTGATGGACAGTGGAACGTTGGTCAGTGATGCGCGCACAAACCCCATGCATTGAGCGACATTGCGCGCTCAGTCAGCCGCACATCAACAGGGGCTCATGTCGACGCACCTGCTTCTTCCTCAGTTCCTCCTCCTTCGCCGCGCGCTCTTCCGCCTTCGCCCTCTCCTTCTCCTGGCGCTCGCGCAGCTTCTCCTGCCGTTCCTTCTCCTTTTCCAAGCGCTCGCTCTCCTTCTGCTGTCGCTCCTTCTCCTTCTCGGCTTCACGCTCAGCCTTCAGGCGTTCCTTTTCGAGCCGCTGCTTCTCCTTTTCCGCCTGGCAATCGGACACAGCAGGGCGTTGAGCAATGTGGGGGTTCAATGCAAGAGTGTGCGTCAGAGTGCATTGAACGTGGGCATTTCTCACCTTCTGTTTCTCTTTCTCCGCCTTCTCCCGCTCCTTCTCAGCCTGCAAACGCCAAAGGAGATATTAGTTGCTTGACAGCGAAATGCATTCACCGAACACACAAATGACGACGCATCAGAGTTTTGCGCAGCAGATTTGCCGCGCACCTTCAGCCTCTCCTTTTCCGCCAACTTCTCTTGCGCGAGGCGTTCCTTTTCGGCCTTCATGGCGGCGCGCTCCGCAGCGGTGAGCTTGGGCTTCGGAGCTGCGCACAAGAGCGGTTCAGTCTGAAGGATGCGCGTCGTTTCGAGTAATCTCTAAACGCATCAAGGCAAAAGAAAAGCACAGAAATGGGAATTGAACGGAAAAGAAACTCACGCATCGCAGCCGGAACTGGCGTCGACGGCACCACCGAGGCGAGGGGCGAGGCGAGGGGCCCCGCGAGCGGAGTCGCCTCGAGGCTGCCATCTGTGCTAGGGACAACGCCGACGGGAGAGGGGCCTTCGCTACCCACGCCGCGCGAGGGCTGCGTCGGCGTCATGAGGAGCTCCACGGGAATGGGATCGATGCGGACGACCTTGTAGCTGCCGTTGTCGTCGGCGGGGAATTGCGAGGATGCGTGCGCCACCTGTAACACGTCGTCGCACGGGAGGATTGCGGAGGGGTGAGTGGAAGGAAGACGATAAATACCACTGTCGGCAAAGCATAAAACGAAACCGGGAAAAAATTATTAGAATTGTCGAAGCTTTCGTCAGTCTCAGCAGACATCATGCCGGACTTGAAAAACCCACCTCTTCCATTTGTGAGTTTGCAGCGCACACCGCGAGGCGCAACGCGTGTGTGGAATGCAATAAGCGAGACCTTTTTTCTCGACTGATTTCGAAGCAAGGGATCGTGCGTTGTAGTTTGGGCTCGGGTGGATCTGTGCGTGTGTGTGTGTGGCCGGTGTGTGTGTGTGGTCTGAATCAAATTTTGCGCGCGCCAAGAAAAGCGCGCCAAAAGGATCATGCCCCGGATGTGTTACCCGTTACACTGAGGTACCGGTTGCCTTCTCTCTCCATCTCGTTTACTCATGTGCGTAAGATCGCCCTCCGGAGGTTTGCGAGTTGTCGTCTCATTATTTATCAAGAATGAAGATAAAAGCTGCGCAGTACGACGCCGTTGTGCGGCGCATGACATCGCGAGAGTGCTTGGGCGACCTTGCGAATGAGTCCAAGTGAGTGTGTTGTGCGTGGTGAATGTGTGTGTGTGTGTGTGTGTGTGTATGTGTGTGTGCGTGTGTGTGTGTGTGTGTGTGTGTGCGTGTGTGCGTGCGTGTGTGTGTGTGTGTGTGTGTGTGTGTGTGTGCAAGCGTGCATGCTTCAGTGCATCTAACTCAGCCAATGCAGGATATCATACAACACTCTCCTGAGCATATATTCCCAACAATACCAACTCAACATGCGCAAGCACCACCGCGCACACCAGAAGAAGAAAGAAGAGTACTACAGCGAGTGAGTGCTCATGTCATCTTCTCTCACCCTGCCATCTACCTTCTCTCATACTCCATTGTTCTCATACTTGCCCCTCGTCATCTATTCTCACTGTCGCTATTCACACTTTCTCCGCTCCCCGGCATGCACGCTTACGTCCACAATACGTTCTCAGGTTCGTCAATCGCTGCAAATCGTCCGAGGACGGTCTAGTGGCCATTGCGGAGGAGTATCAAATTGCGCCCTGCCTTCTCGCGCGCATGGTGCTCGAAGTTTATTACGACAGGCTGGCAGATGCAAAGGCGCGTGAAGAACTCGCGTCGGGCGCCATTCCCGCCCCCGCTGTGTCCTCTGCGAACGCGGAGCAAGCAGGTGCGGCCCTTATCCTTCAGTTGTCCTCCTCACATTTGCTTCTCGCGCCGTATATGGAAAGGCGCTGAGAGTGCCTATTAGTGACTGCGAGATTGAGCTTTCGGCTGTTTTCTTTTTCAAAAGGAGATGAGGAGGACCAGTATTCGGACAGCGAAGCGACTGGAAATGCGCCTCCGCCGAAGAAGACGCATGTCATGAGCGTCAAACGCGCCATGAAGAATCCCGAGTGCATTCAGGACGAAGGGTTGGTTGGTGCCCCTGCGATGACTGTGTGTGTGTCCGTTTGTGAGCGTCTGTACGTGTGCGTGCGTGCGTGTGTGTGTCTGCGTTAACAGTGTGCCTGATGGTGTCCCTGCAGCATGCGCCTTGCCGTGGAGAGGTGCATAACTGAAGACGATGTGTATTCCCCGCTTATCGATGGTATCAGACAGTATCCGCCTCCTTCAGCAAAGTTTGTGTGCGTGAGTATGTTGCTTGTGTGGTGTGTGTGTGTGTATGTGTGTGTGTGTGTGTGTGTGTGTGTGTGCATGGTGTTTGGGTGTGTGTGTGACGTGCGCGCGTGCGTCAAATCGCGCATAGAGCCCATCTACCCGCGACCCTTGACGCTTTCCGGCAGTTCTCTTGGCATCGAATACGAGTGCATTCTGTTGGACAAGCTGCGCGGTTACGACATTCCCTTTGTCAGTACGTGTATGCACTGCACTCCCGTTATGCTTTTGGCTTCGATATTTGCTCCCCCCCCCTCTTCGTGATGCAGCTTCTCAGGGCTCTCCACCACGACGGCATAATCGCGTTTGACTTCTCAACACACGCGCGCACGCACACACGCAACTCGCGCACGCATGTACACATCCGCACACACTCTTATTCTCTCCCCCTAGTCCGTGGTTGCTAAAGCGATGTATTCGCAGGCGAAGAGGCCATGCGCGCATTGGGATATCCGAAGACACCCGACATTAAGCTCGAGATACCCATTAGTGAGTGTGCGAGTCTGTGTGTCCCTTCCCGCCGTTACTCCTATTTGCGTCGAAGTAATTAAACTCATGTGTCCGCCGTCGCAGTGGTCGAGGGCTGCATTGTGAATTGGATTGAGAGCAAGGCGTCGTTTGGTGACGAGTATTCCCACAAGAATTACCTGAAGGACCAGTTTTGGGGATATCACAACAGGTGCGTGTGCCCCGAGCTTCAGTCTCCATTCGCCGAGGACTCGCATGCGTACACAGAGATACACACAGACAAAGACACAGACACACACGTACACGTACACAGGCAAGCACACAGAAACGCACAGACACACACGCACTTACAGGCACACGCTTGGTGCTTGCAACGACTCGCATGTTGCGCGCCATTTACATGTCCGCACGCGCAGATACGGGCCTGGCATGGTGATATATTGGTTTGGGTACATTGAGGAGTTGGACGACGCCCGCGACAAGGGCATCATGGTGCGGGACGGCTTTCCGAGAACGTTCTCCATTCTCACACCCACGGGCGTGCGCACAGTAGTGGCGTCGCCTCAGCGATAATTATGTGCCGTGGCGGCCCTCTGTAACACGCCGGTTAAGGAACTTGTTTTTTGAAGCGAAACTTTTCAGTAGGCGGTGGTTGTATTTAGTTTAAGGTGAGGGTTTAAACATCAGGCCATTGTCACGTGACGTCACGTGGTTCAACAGCTGTTGGCACATGCGTTTTCTTGTGCCCATCATCTTTGTGTTTTTTATGTCCCCTCCTTGTGGCATCCCTCGCTATTCCGATATTAGAGGCGCGCTCGTGGTGTGGTGTGGAGGCGCCATTGAACGTTGACGAAGATGGTGCACCGCGCTGCGTTGTGGGCCGCGTGTGCGTGCGCGTTCCTCTTGGCCATGGCAAGCCTCGTCGCCTCTGCCGAAGACGCAATGACGGTCGAGGAGCGCGTGCGCAAGCTGAACGAGATGACAGCGCAGCGTCCCGCGATGAAGTTCGATGAGGCTGCCTTCACGCGCTTCGTGAAGGGATCGCCGCGCAACTACTCGACGATCGTGATGCTCACCGCGCTCAACCCGCGTCACAGTTGCGGCCCTTGCCGGTGTGTGTTCAGGCGCGGCAAATCTTTCTACTTCCAGTGTTCATTCATAGCACGCGTAGATGTATAATTTGCGCACCGTTTGTGCATGCGGGCCATCGTCCGTTGCGTAGTGTCTGGTCGTGTACTGATGAGCGTTGTGTTTGTGTTTGATTGTCGCAGCTTCGTTTCCAACGAATTCGCCATCCTTGCCGAGTCGTGGGTGAAGCAGCAGCGCCCTGGAAAGGTGTACTTTGTCTCACTCGACTACGACAACGCGCCCAACGTTTTCCAGAAGGTTTGTGCTTGCGTGTGCGACAATGTGTGTGTGTGTGTGTGTGTGTGTGTGTGTGTGTGTGTGTGTGTGTGTGTGTGTTTGGGGGGGGGGGGGGGGGGGGGGGGGGGGG
>CALSCQ010002793.1:7500-11674 GCA_943704525.1 Pigoraptor vietnamica | reverse complement strand
GGGGGGGAAGGTGGGGGGGATGTGGGAGGAGAACGCGAGAGAGAGTGTTGCGCTAGGCTCCGAGCTAGTGAGTCAAAATCGAAGGTCTCGCGCAAGGAAGAAGACGACGAACCGCGAGAGATATGCATTTCAGAGCCACGCGTGTCGGGGTAGAGTCGATAATGGGTGGTGGAGGCTTCGACAACGAATGTAATGGCGGACAGGCCTCGCCTGCCAGTGGCTTATGTCCGACGCTGCTTGATTTTCGTCGCAGGCGTTTATCAAGACGAGCAAGACGTTTAGCGACACGCTCAAGGCGTACTTTAAGGACGACAAGCAGGAGCCCGTCGTGTTTTCCAGCGCAGACACGCTGATCAAGGAGACGACGACCATCATGGATCTCCTCCTGCAGAAGTAGAGTCGCGCGCGCTGCTCTGTGCCGTCGCTTCTCAGGGTCTGTCGTTTGTGTGTGCATGCGTGCAATACTCGGCAACCAAGACGAACGAGTCAGTTCGTTTGAGGATAGCCACTTGTATTGTGTCTGTACACGCGACTGCGCCCTTTAAACTGTCCGCTTTCGTCTCTGTGTGTATGCCGCGTCGCGTGCCTGCGTTTGCCCGTCTGTAAAATCTGCAGCATTTCAAATCTCTGCTTGCCCTCTCTCTGAGGCGACACATTGGGGACTTTACTACGCTGTGCCGTCTCCAGTCATGCCCGTGCTTTCCTGCCGCTGAGTTGTGTGTCCAGTCAAGTCGCTCGCAAGGCACCTTCACTCCTCGCGCGCGAAGAGTGCGCCCTCCGCAATCGGCGACGTGTACCCGGTGTCAGCGCCCGAGTCGGCGCAGCGCGCTTCGACGTCGTACGACTTGTCGGGGTCGAGAATGCTGTCCTTTGTTTTCCACCCGCGCCACGTGAAAATCCCTGTGGCAGGGGAGAGAGTGAGAAGGAAGAGGAGCAACACGGAAAAAAGGTAGATATATTTTTTGACTATTAGAGTTTGCACAACGAAACAACCTTTCCTCTGTAGGCACATTGCACAGCAAAACCTCGCACTCACCAGCCTCCCCCTCCTCTTCGGCGAGGGTCGCGTCCTCAAAGCCGTACGCCATCCACTTCTCAATCATCTCGGCCGATGGCAGCGACACAAAGCTGCGCAGAAACTCAATGTGGTCCGCGGCGCGCTCCTTGCGCACGCTTCTCGAAATGGGGGGCACGTCGGCACTCGCACGCCCACTCGCGGGCGGCGTCTTCACCACCGACGGATCTCCGGGAAATCTCCCCTTCTTCGCCACTGCCGGCGAGTGCGCACACGTGGGCGTGCACGCACCCGAAGGGCCGAGCAGATCGCAGGCGTCCATGTGAAGTGGCTCCAACGGCACCGCCGTTTCCACGGGGCTTGGCGCTTGCCCGCTCGCCCGGCCCTCTGCGCTCTTCCACCCGCGCCCCCACTTTGACGCAAACCGCTCCTTGAGAGCGATCCCGCGCTGCAGCGTACCCCACAGCCCTTCAGACACGAGGCTAGTGCACGCCACGCGCAGCGCCCCGAGGGACGCGTAGGGATTCCATGACGCCGCCTCCGCCGCTATGTCCTCATCGCGAGTCGTCGGCTTGCCGCCCTGTCGCACGGAAGACGGGTGCCGCGCGTTCACCGGGCCCATGCCCCACAGCGTGCCGCGGTCGCGCGATGCGAGAAAGGCGGGCTGCGGGAAGGCGACGTACGAGCGCACGGTGTGCTCGTCCAGCCGAGGGCATATGGACCTGCGCATTTGAGTGTGAGCGGATGTGCATGTGGTGCGTCAGGAGGGAACGACACGCATGCGCAGCGTGCGCGTTCGGAGGAAAGAGGAATGACATCGCATATCTCTGTCGCGGGATGACTTGCATCCCATGCCCACGCACCTGAACCCTCCGTCCACGCAGTACGACCCGTCGACGACAGGGAGCCTGCGCGCCGTGATCAGCGGAATGCACACGGTCGCAAACCCAGCCATCAGCACGTCGTTCTCGCTCCCAAACTGCGACTGTATGTGGTGCGCGAGCGAGGGAAGGCGCGTCATGCCGATATGGAGCTTGCCCGACAGCGCGCGGACGTCGACGTGCAGCAGCTCGATCTGCCGCCGCAGAATGTTCAGCATGGCCTCGCCATCGTCGAGAAGACAGCCGAGGCGACGCGAACGCCAGTAGGCCTGAAGTGCAGGGAAGTCAGGCGCTGAGGGAGATGTAGTAACATTACCACATTATCAAGCCACAAAAAATGAAAAAAAAAATGGATTCGAACCTCAAACTCCGGATAGATTTCGCCGAGAAAGAAGCGCGGGTCGAGCCCGGCGGAGAGAACGGAGCCCGCAAAGGCACCGCCGGAAGTGATCGCGATGCGTGCGTCGCTGAGGTCCAGGTTGTCGTGGATGTACTGCCCAACGCCGACATGGTAGGGCCAGCGCATCCCGCACGCGGAGAAGGAGATGGACGGAGACACAGCGGGCAGAGCAGGGAGTGGATCTGACGGTGAGGCCATTGCGGGGGACAGTTGTAAACTGACAGAGAGAGCGCGTGTGCGAGGGAGAGAGCCGAATCTTTGCACTACTGAGTTGAGAGGGTTACCGTGATTGCGATTTATGTGTCGCACGCACGCCATCTTCGAGCATTGTAGTCGTGGGCAACGGAGCCACAAACGGACGAGTTGGGGCTGGGGAGTCAAAGCGAAACTCCCCAAAAGTGCGCTTCGAAACAAGCCGTTTTTCTTCTTCAGTTCGGTCACGGAGACAGTGAGTCCATTCAGTGGGCGCAAGACCCAAACAAAATTCCGCGCATAGCCCCCGCAGTTTCCCGTGTTACAGCGGGAACATCCACCCCCGCCACTTTCTTCTCAGTAAGAGGCTTGGACAGCGGCCAAATGGTTAAAGAATCCGACACTTCCGAGTGTAGGAGAGCAAAGTTGGAGGCCGAAGTGGAACACATTTGTCTGGACACACACCCTTGGTGACGTCACGCAGAGTGGAGTCACGGCACCACGCCGGGGTTCAAACTGACGAGCGACTGAAGCTGAGCTTACCCTTCGTGTGAATCTGACTTGTGGGAACACGAGGCTTTCCGTCCTCTTTAGAAATGTCGCAGTTGGATGCCATCGAGTCCAAGCCCCTCTTCGTGCCGCCGGCAGGGGAGCTTGCGAAGGGTGTGCATCGATCTTCGTCAATCTGCGTGCGTGTGTGTCGTCATGGTTGCGCGTACACGATATTTGTATGCATTTATATACAATGCATCTTTAGCGTGCTGCCAATGTGTGTGGATCTGCGCGTGCGTGCGTGCGTGCGTGCGTGCGTGCGTGTGTGTGTGTGTGTGTGTGTGTGTGTGTGTGTGTGTGTGTGTGCGTGTGTGTATGTGTGACGAGAGGAGTGACTCTTGATCTTGCACACAGTGTTGAAGGACTGCCTATCGAAGAATTTCAAAGAAGTCGAGGTCACTGTGGGCCCTTCGCCGGACCTCACCAAGTCGCCGTACAACCTTGCTTGCCCCGGTATGTGTGTGCGCAGCGATTTGCGTCGCACCGAGGGTTGGGCTTCGGAAACGCCCTTGAAGGATTCCAAAGCACGTAATCTGACGTTCCACTTCCTCCGCACACCAGGACTGTGCGGACATCCGCGTCTGGTCGATGTCGGCGGCGTGCCTTATCTCATTCCGCTGCCCCAGAGTGGCGTTGACTTTGACCTGCGCCGCATTGCCGAGCGGATAGGCCTTCCGAACGCCTTCTTCATTGGCGCGGGTGCGGGCGCCACAGACTATGTCGGCATTAATTGCGAGGTGGGTGCTTTGTGTGGCAGCAGCAATTCTGCCTTGCTTTATTACGAGGGCGTGTGCGTGCAGTGTGCAGTGTGCAGTGTGCGTCTCTGTGCATCTCTGCGTGCGTGTGCGTCTTTGTGGCGTCTCTGCGTGCGTCTGCCTATACTAATGACGGCCTCCGCAGCTCATGACGAATGCATCGGTCGGTGCGAGTGAGCGCCTCCAGTCCAAGTGCGCGTACGTCGAAAACGACGAGTGCCGTCTGAAGGACTACACAACGACGCGCTTCTCTCTCCTCGCCAACCTTCTCGCGTGCGACGGCGCTCCGGGCGATGTCCTGCGCATCACGGCCAAGGGGCGAACGGGCGACGAGAACTTTGTCACGTGCATGCGAAAGGGGCTCGTGGCGGCCTACCCC
>CALSCQ010002793.1:0-2500 GCA_943704525.1 Pigoraptor vietnamica | reverse complement strand
CTGGAACACGCCGCACATCTTTGACCTCAAGGAAGGCACCATCTGCCTCATCCTCCAGTGCGAAAAGTGCGTAGTCTGACCTGCAGTGCTATTTATTGTAGCATGCAATGCGCGCGTGTGTGCACGCACAAGCCACTTGAAACGTTAGAAGTGATACTCAGAGTCGTGAATACTCTTCCAACCTCCATTTTCATGCCCTGACTGGTTTTCTGTGCCGCACATGCCCGTTTATGCGCGCGTCTCGTCCGTCTGCGTGTCTCCTGCGCCCAATGCAACATATAAACTGACGCAATTGACCCTTTCCCTCGTCATCGCCAGGTACTTCCTCCTCGTGGACACGGCCACTGGCATGCAGATTTACACGTACGAGGGCCGCGTGGTGAGCGCCCCAAAGTACGCGGGTATCCGCGCGGAGCATCTCAACAAGCAGACGGTCTCCCTCTCGAACGACACGCTCGTGGTGCGCGACAGGGCCGACGAGAAGGGTATGTTTGGGGATTCAATTGCCATAGTTGGTCCCAACCGTCGCATCATGTAGCAATCCGATGCATGCGCGCACGCTCACACGCACGCACGCACGCGCAGCCATCCACGTCTTTGACGTGCAGACTGGCAAGGAAATTGGCGAGGCGCCCCTCCGCCACACGCTCGAGATAAGCGAAATTGCGCTGGACCAGTGCGGCCCTTCCGCGGAGCGCTACGCGGCCATTGTGGATCGCAACCGCGACCTGTACATAACGCCCGTGCGCCGCGGAGAGGCGTCGTTCGTGAAGCTGGGGACGATGGTCAGCTGCGTCGCGTGGAACGACTCGACGAACATGCTCGTGGGCATCCTGGACGGCAAGTTCACGGCGTGGTACTACCCGAAGGTCGCGTACGTCGACAGGGACATTATGCCGGCCACGCGCCTCGAGCGCGATGGAAGGTACGCTGGCGCTTGTGGCCATTCTGTGCGGAGGCGTCGCTCTCGAACTCTGCGCCGGTGTTTGTGCGGTGGCGATGTGTGTGTGTACGTGCACGACACGAGCGTGATTCATAGCGTCGCACGGAGCGCAGTTTGCTGCTGATCCTTCCGTACGTCCGTCCCTAACGCCGCGTCTCTCTTTTCTCCGCAACAACAGCGAATTTGGCAAGAGCCCCACGTTGATCAACTTCCACGGCAACCACTGCACCGTCCGTCGTGCGGAGGGCGCCCTCATCACGGCCAGGTGAGAGCCACTTTGTTACTGTGGGAAGGAGATGTGGCCGGAGAATTCTTCGCCATCCACATGAGTCTTCGTGCCCTATTTTCATGTGCGCAACCATAGCCTCGTTTTGGTGTTCGTGCGTTACGCCTGCACACGCAGCCTAACGCGGTTGCATGTCTTGTGGGCAGCGTGTCGCCTTATCCGGCCATTCTGCACGAGTACACGGACGCCGGCCGTTGGGAGGACGCCGTGCGCCTGTGCCGCTTTGTCAAGGTGCGCGCTCCCTTCGCACTTGTCGTGTGGCGCGCCAACGCTGCGTGTCGTTGACGGTTCTCATCTGTCTGGGGGGCTCGACTCACGTCTGTCTGTGTGTGGGCATTTGCAGGACGAGATTTTGTGGGCGTGCCTTGCGGCAATGGCCATTTATGGCAAGGAACTTAACACGGCGGAGGTCGCTTACGCCGCCATCAACGAGGTCAGTGCATTAGTCAGCCCACAGTGCAATCCGGCTCGCCCTTTACTTCATCGCGCGATTCACGCGATCTCTAGTCCACTGCGGCACATAGCCCGGCAACACACGAGCGCCTCTGAATGTGCGCGATGGCTCACGTGTGTACGTTGCGTGTGGCTCACGTGATGTACGTTGCGTGCGCGCTCCTCGCAGGTCGCCAAGGTGCAGAAGATTGCGCACATCAAGTCGCTTCCGACACCCGAGGGACGCGCGGCGGAACTCGCGCTGTTCCGCCGGCAAGCCGCGGAGGCCGAGTCGCTGTTCCTTCAGGCGGGGCTGACGTACCGCGCGATCAAGATGCACATCAACCTGTTCAACTGGGACCGGTGCGTGGTGATGTGTGTGTGTGTGTGCTTCTGTGTGTGTGTGTGCTTGTGTGTGTGTGTGTGCTTGTGTGTGCTTGTGTGTGCTTGTGTGTGTGTGTGTGTGTGTGTGTGTGTGTGTGTGTGTGTGGTGTGTGTGTGTGTGTGTGTGTGCGTGTGTGTGCGTGTGTGTGTGCGTGTGCGTGCGTGTGTGTGTGTGTGGTGTGTGTGCTAATTACCTCTCGTCTTGCAGCGCTCTCGAGCTCGCCGTGAAGCACAAGACGCATGTGGACACTGTCCTTGCGTTCCGCGAGCGGTATTTGCGCGCGTTTAATCGCAAGGAGACGAACAAGAAGTTCATCCAGTACGCGCAGGGGGTGAGTGGCGAACGAGTAGCACATCCAACCAGTCATGTGGCTCCCTCCCCCCCCTCTCCCTCTTCCATTAAGTGACCGGGCACGTGCATTTGACACCTGTCATGTGCGTCTTTCCCCCCCCCC
>CALSCQ010002791.1:0-31814 GCA_943704525.1 Pigoraptor vietnamica | reverse complement strand
GCGTGTGTGTGTGTGTGGGGGGGGGGGGGTGGAGCGAACAAGAGGGCTTCAACGCTTTGGATTACACGCGAAGCAAAGCTTTCTTGCGCAACAGCAGTGAAAAGAAAAGGCGCCGCAGAGCGTGGCCAACGACACGCGCACGTTTGCTCAGGTGGATGCCAGAGCAGATCATAGAGAGACACGAGAGCATGCACGCACCTGTACGTGTACTTGTCGTCAGAGTAGCGCTCCGAGTAGTAGATTTGGGTGGGGTTCGGCATTTTGTGTGATCTCCTTTGGCCTGCCAAAAAACGCGCAATTGCGAAGGTTTTTTAGTTTGAAGATCACAAGCAAAATGGAAAAAAGATGTGCTGCGGCCCTCGACAGCAAGGCACGCCGAAGAGCGCACTAAACGCTTCTCTACGCAGCCCACACAAGGGTGCGAAGCGATGAATGCTCAAGGTCGGAAGGAAATCAGCCATCGGGAAGGCCTCCACGTTCACCCACCTAGGGAAAAAAGCGCGCGAATATTGTTGCGACTTTTCCTAAGAGTATTATGCGCTTTGAGACGCTTATTTGCAAGAGATGGACAAGCAATGGACGAGAGAGAGAGAGAGAGCGAGGAAGCGTCTCGTGTACGTGAGAGTGTGTGTGAGTGAGTGTGTGTGTGTGTGTGTGTGTGTTGGGCGCGCGCATGTGTGTATTGACGAAGGCCAAATAAATCACTCGCCCATACATTTTCCATAGTGAAATTTGAGGCGAGCCAATCTCGCACGCCATTGGTCGAAATTTGAATTTTGGCGCGAACAGCCCTTCATCCGGGGTGGCCAGGCAACAAAAAACAGCGGGAAAGAAAAATGGATGACCGTGTTACCCACTCGATAACTGCGCAACCTTCGCCGATAACTGACACATACTTCCTCCATGGTGTTAACGCCGTCAGTGTCTATTTGGACATCAGTATAAAATGAACGTGACAGACGCATCTGCAAACAATAGATCAACTCACAATCAAGCGCACTTACACCGAGCGACGCACTGCGACACAAACCAACATGGCCATCTCAGAAACCTTTCATGTAGCACACAGCAGCCTCAAGGGTGTGCAGTCCCTACGTGACGACGACAAGATGGCCCTCTTCGTTGCGTTCGCCTTCCTACTCCTGCTGAGCGAGCCTCGCCTTGACGTCCCCAAGCAACTGGCCATCGTGCAAACGGTCGCAGTCATCGTCGCATTCGCGATGGCCGTCTCGGCGCGGAGTGAGCGAAAGTGAAGAGACTACGGTCGGAGGCGATCAGTCAAGCCGAAGAGAAAACAACCCCGAGTGCACGAGACATGCGAACGCGGTCGTGTCTGGTGCCCTCATCGACTAATGCCGTCGAGCCAAAATTCTGATGGAAGCGTAAATTGCACTAGCGTTCGCGACAACGCCTGTGCACACGAATGCAGCGCGTCCACATAATACACTACAAACTAAAAAAGAGAAACGAAGGGACTTCCTGTTCACACGTCCTTCATTCGAAAGATTAGAGGCCTTCCGCCGCGGTGACGGCCTGCTCAAGCGCCTCGTCGCCCGCAGGTGTTCACGTCGTGTAGTGTTTGACGAGGGATAGGCTACAAAGTGGCTACAGTAAAAGCCGAGGGCGTCGACGAGAATGACCGGATGGTCGTCTCGATGTTCCCGGCACGCCGAGCGAAGGTGCTCTAATGTGATTCTTGTTCGCCTCAGTCGGCGCAACAAAGGCAGCGCAAGGCATGTGCAGCCTCCCTATTCCATGTTTAGAGCTCTAATGTCGTTCTGAGACCATCCGCACCCGCAACATCCCGCGCGGGGCAAGCAAAACCCGCGCATTCGTTCTGTGTGGGCTATAGTGACGCACGCCAACAGGCACAAGCACTAGTCGCAGCGAGAGAACTTTCACGAACACAGCCCATCCCAGTCGCCGTCCGTCAATTCGACACAGGGGCGTGCTTGCGCCTTCTTGGAGACAGAGCGCCGCTTCCTCTGCGATACGGAAAAGATGTTAGTGAGAGCCTCGACGCACAGTCAGACGCAAAACCCCCTTCCCAACACTGACGTTAGCAGACACAAGAACAGCGACGCACGTCCACTCACAAGCAATGAACAAGCTCAAACCAGAGGATCGCATTTCAAACAGCGCAAGGACACCCACGCAGGGAGTGACGAGCTGGAACGTGCGGTCGTCGCTGGCCATGACTTCATCGAAGCAGGAATGGACAAATGTGACGTAGCGGTCGCTCCCAAGGCCGTTCGTGACCCGCTTGAATCCGTAGAGACGCAGCTGCGTGCACAGCGCATCCCTCTCGCCGTACGCGGGGCTGGCCTTGTACTTGCGACGGGGGCGGAACAGCGCGCGATACAGGCGCACAAAGTCGTTCACTGCGTTGCGTGAATGACGAGTTGGTGAAACGCTAAAGGCGAAACGGGACATTCGAGGAACAAGTAAAAAAAACCGAACTCAGCGGGGGGCCCGCTCAACTACGCACGTCTGCGCACCATGCACACGCACACGCGCTACCTGCGCGCACGCACACACACGCCCACCCACTCGTGCTCTTGTTGAAGGTGAGGCCATTCGGCACGAAGCGCACATATTCCGCCAGGCACTTCTGGTTCATGTAAGCCCTGCTCAGTTAAAGGGCAGCGCATAAGGCAACCATCAGCTAACATGCGCCATACAAGCAAGCATCAACGGACAGATAGTAACAGTCGGGTGCACACACACACACACACGCACACACATGGACGCCATCCAAGGACAGACACAATGCACGCAGGTGAAGGTTACTAAGCACACCACAGGACTGGTCAAACTTCACACAGCAATGTAAACTGCGGGATCGATTCGTTGCTTCGCGACTTACCACCGTATGCAGTGCGTGAATTCGTTCCGGAAACTCCGCCTTTTGCGCTCGATGTTAGTGCCGTTGGACACTGTCGCCCTGAGGAAAGCGGTCCGTGTTAAAGGACACCATGCACGCGTTATCGGCAGACAGACACGAAGGACATACCAGTCAAACGCGAGTGCGTTGTAAGTCGCCATCAGTTCTCCCGTGATCGCGTCGAAGTCGAAGAGGGCGTCCATGTTGCTTATTCACTTCAAGTCGGGCCTTGGGTTCACTTGAACGCGAAGGGCGGCCTTCCGGCTTCTGTGGGATGGCCATCGCATCGCGCAGTGGCTTTTATAGCCGACGCACACCGTGAGCGCAGCGCGCGAGTTCGCTGCGAGTGAGCCATTTTCCGCGCGTGAAGCGAGGTCGAGTTCACTGCAACCCATTTCAGGGGACGCCGACGCGAGCTCAGCTTGCCACGCCGAGACGTTTTTGGGAGGACGTGAACTCGAGTTCGCGCGAATAACTTTTTTGTCCAAGGCGAGTGAGCTCGAGTTCGCCGCCACATTTGCCTAAAATGGAAATGGAAATGTTACGGGTTGTTACTCTTTCGCGCACGTGACCTTGCCGTTCCCGAAAACAGTGAGTGTGAGCCACAGGGCGTGTGTTAGGCCTATGGTGTGAGCCCATTTCCCAGCCGGACACAGTACTGTCCTGCACGGAAGTTGGCGCTTTGATATTATCTTGCTTGCTGTCCCGAGAGGCGCCGAACTCAGCGATGGAAAGCTCCGGAGAGAGATGATGAGTGGCGCATTATTTTCACACACATGACATTGTCAAGCGGACGTAACCGTGACCGAGCGGCCCTTGAGGTGGCCATCTCAGAGGGTCTACGGTGTGCAGTCCCTACGTGACGACGACAAGATGACCCTCTTCGTTGCGTTCGCCTTCCTACTCCTGCTGAGCGAACCTCGCCGTGACGTCCCCAAGCAACTAGCCATTGAAGCGGCCGCAGTCATTGCCGCATTCGCGATGGCAGTCGGATCACACAAAAAAAGAAACGAAGGGGCTTTCTCACACGTCCTTCACTCGAAAAAACGAGAGGCCATTTCGCGCTGCTGTGACGGCCCGCTCAAGCGCCTCGTCGTCCGCAGGTGTCCACGGACGCGACTTTTGCGTCTTCTCCGATTGCAAGCTGAAGCAGGGGCAGAACAACGCGTAAAAATCCCCAAACCGCACACATTTCGAATGCGCGCACGTGCAACATTGACACAATCGAGAACAAACACACTCACCGTTTCACGTCTGTCATATTGCCGCGCCCTGTGACAACGACGAGAAGCGAGTTCGCGGGAAGCGCAGCGTACACGGCACTCAGGCGCGCGTCCGCCTCCTGCAACAAACAACACAGTCACATTTCTATCGGACCTCTCCCAAATGTCTAGAAACACTCCACGTAGCACAAAGGGACACGTGTATCCCACTGCAACAACTCGCTTCAACAGCACCCACCTTCGCCGTCCGCGCCCACTCGTCGCGCGCCTCGTCAGAGGCAACCGCGGTCACGTGGTGCGGCAGCGAGTCAAACGCCGAGAATTGTGCAAAGAGAAACGCCCTCCGCGCCGAGCCCTTGTCGGACACCAGCGATGTCACGTGATGCACCGCCTGGAAAACAATGAAAATTAGCCGCCCATTCAAGCTCTCGCAGCATTGCGCTAGGTAAACACAAATGCCCACGCGCACCCCTTGCGGCAATCCGTAAGCACAGTTTCGCTGTTTGCATGCCGTGGCCGCAGTGTGTGTGCACGCACCTCGTCATCGGTCGTTACCACGCGCCCCTCAGCGGATCCGCCCAAGTACTGGCGCACGATTTGGGCGTTGTCGACGAGCGCGGTGGCCTTGCCGAGGCGATGGAGGCGATCGTAAATGCGCTCTGTCTCTTGGACTATCACTCCAAAGGCGGGACCTGCACATCGACAAGAATGCCCGTCACACAGATGCGTTATCGCACGCACACTCTCAGACACACTCACACAATCGCGAACGCAACCCCACCGCTTCAGCTCAAGCCCGTCACAAAGAATGCTCCCGACATGCAGACACGCTCACACAATCGCACAAACGCAACCCCACCGTGCTTCAGCTTGAGCTTGACAAGCTCCATGCACGCCAGCGCATCCTTCGAACGCAAACAAAAGCGCCGTTGATGAGATGCTACGTCGAGTGATGTCCATATTCCCTCACTACCAGCTTCCCGAAGGTCGCACGAAACAAATTATGCTCCTCCACCCTCTGTTTCTTCCCCTCAACCACTCATGCTGTTGATCTCCACACCTCCGTGCTGCAGTGGCCCTCGTCGCCCGTCTGAATCGCACGCTCGAGGTGCTTCTCCGCAAGCCAACGGAGGGCTGGTTTGTACGGGTGGCCGCGCATGTGGCTGTAGCACAGCGCCGTATCGATCACGCGATCGTGCACCATCTGCGGACAAATGAGGTCAACACGCCGCGTAAGCGGTCTCAACCATGGGACATACACACGCCATAATGTACACTAAACCCAAGCACCGCACACGCCCCGGATGTCACACTCAACTCAAGCATCCCACACTGTGCCACGCGGTCTCGGCACACACGCGCCCGAATGTTACTCTGGACTCAAACACCGCACTCTCCCGAGGTGCTACAGTAAACTCAAGACACCCTTGCACACACACACACACCAATCGCGTCACGCACCTGCAGGGCCCTGAGGTCGTTCTCGAGCGAGTGCCCCACGAGAATGGCTTCGGGCGGAAGCAGCCGCAACAGTGCGCGCTGCACATCGGCAAGGGTGGTCGTCACGCCCTCCAGCTGCGAAGCCGTAATGCCGCTGAACCTGCGTTCGCACGGGAGAAGCAGGCGGGTCAGATGAGTCGCTCAATTTCAAGGCAACGGTGACGATACCAAGACTGAAAAAGGAAGTGCCTCGTCTTCGCGTTACCTGAATCGGACCAGCGACAGAAATGCCAGCCAAACGAGTCCCCATGGACCACTGAGATGGAAGCCACGCTACTTCTCTTCACACTCGCGCGAGACAAACGCCCACCTTGTGTTGTAATCAAGAATAGGATTCGACGGGCGAACGAACGTGTCGTAGATTGTTTCCAACTGTTCGTCCACCACAGAAATGCGCGCGAGTTCCAGCCCCGCGGATGTTCGGCACTGTCCGCGGAAGACCAACAGGTACGTCAACGAATGCCCGTGCATTATTTTCCGCCGGAAAATGGCACGCGAGCAAAACAGACGAGAAGTCATCGACGACAGGTAACAAACGAACGAACAAGAACCTGGGCCCGCACTCACCATCTCGCAATCGATGGCGAATATCCGCCCCTCCCTCTGCTTTCCCTCTTTGCCCTTGTCCTTCTTCTTGCTTGCGGCTGAGCGCGCCGCAGGGTCACTGAAGCGCACAAAACCCCGCGCAATGTCGTCGTCGGAGGGATAGCCCTCAATGCGCCGTTCGGACGCCGACACAAGCAACGCCTCGGGTTCCATTCCTTGCGCTGCGAGAGGAAGTAATGAACTCCGCGACAAACACTACAGCGATCCCGACGAAACACACACATCACACACACATACATCGCAGTAGGCCGACGCAGAGACACACACACTGAGCCCACTGTCGAACTTACACTTCTCCTTTGTGCTGTCGCGCGCCTTCCTCAGATCCTTCGCTGCTTGTTTCGAGAGGGGGCTATGAAGGATCGCGTGCACGTGACTGTCCACTCGGTAGTCGCCTGAGCACAGGTCACCATTGCCATTGAGATCACTCACGGTCGCATGGCCCCAATGGGACACGGTAGAATAGTGTCACGCACAAACACACACAGGCACACAGACACACCCACACACAGCACGCACGCACACACACACACACACATCGGTACACACACACACACACACACACACACACACACACACACACACACACACACACGCAGCACGCACGCACACAGGCACACACAGGCACACACAGGCACACGTAAACTCGCGCCTGTTCCAATCACGCACCGCCGGGACACTTTGTTGGCACGGCCTCCGTAAAAAGGCGCGCCATCGTGGGCATGTGCTGCGAGAACGTCGTGTACGCGGCCGTATCGAGGCCCGGCATCGCCAAAACGACAGTACACGGAATCAGCGGCTTGTTCTGGGGACGAGGGAAGCGTAAGGGCGCGGACTCACAGGTAGAAGTCATACGCGCCATTACACGAATTCTATAGTGACATGTGAGTTCAAACGGAGACTCAAACACACGCATCTTCCCATAGAATGCCTCACTCCACACGGCAACACCCGGCAAAAATGCACCCTCAACTACAGAGGTCCCACTACGGCAACGCAAGGGCACACAATGTGCCCGTCTGTGTGTGCGTACAGAGCGCCTCACGTTCCGCACCAACGCACACAACACAAGGCAGCGTCCGCGTGTCCCACCTTGACGAATATCCACTTTGGATTGACGCCGTCGGCCGCCACCCACAGCACGAGATCCTGCACATCCTTCAGCTTGATGTGCGAACAACCGGCCTTCTCAAAGTACTCGCGCGTCTTGAGTTCGACTCCCGCGCGCGCCTGAGAGGGAAAATCGTACACAAGTTCAGAAGCGACATCAGATCTGACGGAAATACAGCGCTTGTGTGCGTACGTGCATGCAGTTATGGTCAGGTAGTATGCGCGCCAACATTCGTGTGCGTACATCGAACATGTGTGTGCATGGGTGCGTCCAATATGCGTGTGCATGCACGTCCAACGAGTGGGTGCATGCATGCGTCCTCCTTACATTGGCACCGTAGATGAGGCTCGCAATGGAGCCCTCGCCCACGTCCACTTCCATCGCCTGCTGCTGCTGCTGCTGCGAGGCCGCCTGAAAGGTTTCAGATTAGGATCAAACCGACAATTCAAGTGCCGCAGGCCAACAGGGGAGAGCACAGACTCCCTCGACACGCACACACGCACACACGTTTACACAGACACACACACACAGACACACAGACACACAGACACACACACACACACATACACACACATACACGCGCACACACACGCACACACACACACACACACACACACACACAAACACACACACATAGACGCGCACACACACGCACACACAAACACACACACACACACAAACACACACACACACACACACGCACACACACACACACACACTCACACACACACACACACACACACACAAACACACACACATACACGCACGCACACACACACACACACACACACACACACACACACACACACACGCACACACACACTACGCAGCTGATCACCTTCGCCTCCTTCTTCTTCTCTTTCTTCAGTTTTCGCTTTTCCGCACGGCTCAATTCCTGCCCTTCTGCGCCCGCACTGCCGTCCCCTTCGTCCCCCTTGCTTGGATGGCGGGCATCCTCCCGAGAACCCGCTTCGTCTGCAACCTTTCGCCGCTTTGCGCTGTGAGTGTTGCCGTCGTCGGTCGGTCCAGCGCCTGCGTGTGCCTTCCGCTTGTCCGGTGTGTGCGAACGCGCAGTGTCCATGGCACTCACACACGACGACAGCGACAGCGACCGCTCGCACGCCACACGTGCTTAGAGGCTTACTTTCAAAGGTCGGCAGTATGCAACTTTTTGGCGTTGCTTCTCCACATGCCTTGTTACATCTCTCGTAACATCACATTCACCAAGTCTTACTGACCCAAGAGATTCCTTTTTCTCCTTCTTTCCTTCTTTTCGCTCTCTTCCTCCGTTGTTTTGCCACTGCGACGACTTTCTCTGCGAACGCAGGCATGTCACCCCTCGGTCTCTCGGAAGAGGTCCTCGTCCACCTCCTCAAGGTCGGCGGCTTCTCTCCCACCGACGTCGGCAATCTGCGCGCGACGTGCGTGCGCCTCTGGGACTTTCTCACGCGCATCCGCGACACTGTCAACGAGTGCGTCGTGGGTGACCTCAGCAAATACCGCGCGTATGGCTGGTGGGACATCGACAGTGCTGCAAAAAAGGGCCGCTTTGATCTCGTTCGGCTGTTGATGGAGGACGAGACGAAGCGCGGTCGCGTGCCGCGCTTCTCGAACGACGCGCTCGACGGGGCACTCGACCACGCCAATTGGGACATGTTCGTGCACCTCCTCCGCACGTGCGAGCGTGATTCGCCTGGGGAACATTACCGTGTGGGAGCGCCTCATGCGCGCGCAGGTGGACTTTATTCCCGGGGTCGTCGCGGAAGTAGCGCACGTTGTGCTGCGCGGGTGCATCCAAAGGGGGGACGTCGACCACGTGCTTCGTCTCCTTTCCATCGCAAGAGCAGACGCGTACTTGCCTCTGGGGCTGTCGTTGGAGCACGTCGCGCAATGCCCGGCGATATTTGACGCAGTCTTCGACGAGTGCACGCGCCGCGAAATCGGCGACCTTGAAATCGCCAAACGACTCTATCTCACAGGGAGGACTGTGAGGAGTGGGTGCGGTGCTGCGCTGCTTGATCTCGCCTTGTCGCGATCGCCGAGTGCGCTCGAGAGCATGCCGGCGAAGGACCGCGCGTATTACGCAAACGTCGCCACCGATTCTGCGGTAATGGCGCGGCTGCGTGAGCACGGTTTGAAGCGGACGGTTGCCAACGCTGACGCCGACGACGTGTACAGCGTCACGGCGGAGGGCGCGGAGTGCACGCCCGAAGTGGTCGCGCGCGGTGCTCATTCGTGGCGACTACGAAGCGGCGAAAGCCCTTGTGCCATTTTTTCCTCGACGTGCAATGGCGACGTGAGTTTTGCTGGCCGAACTCATGCGCGAACCGACCGTGGACGCGAACGAGTGGTGGCGCGGCGAGGTACTTGTGGAGGAAGACCCTCGATTCTTCCAGTACGCGTTTTTCGCTTTGTCCGGCGAGGTTTCGGTGCCGTGGTTGAC
Source organism: Pigoraptor vietnamica (assembly GCA_943704525.1). Lineage (NCBI taxonomy): Eukaryota > Filasterea > Ministeriida > Capsasporidae > Pigoraptor > Pigoraptor vietnamica. The sequence continues at coordinate 22,047 of CALSCQ010002791.1, read as the reverse complement.
GGCGCATGCTGTGGTCGCTGCAGCGGCGGCTCGGCGTGAATATCGTCGAGCGACCCGTGTCGGTGTTCGCATTGATGCGTCTCTATGGAGGCTTGCAGGCGCTGAAGTGCGCGTTCGAGTTTGACATTCCCCTAGTTATGCCGACCGACGACGAAATGGACGAGCTGAAAGACGGTGGCTGTGGCGAGTGGGAGTGGTTTGTGGGTCGTCTCGAAGCGCGTGACTTTGTCGTTGCGGGCGCTGACACGACGCGCCCCCAATGAACGGTACTTAGACTGGCATTGAGTGCCAGCATGAATTGCATGATGCTGTGTAGGCCTTTGGGTGTGGGGCAGTGGCGTGCGCACAGCAGCCGTTCCATCTATATTGACCGTCCATTCCTAACTGACAGTGTACTTGGAGCCACGCCGTTTACTGCCGCAAGGGCTCATGAGAGCCTGTGCATCGCCCAAAACGCGTAATACTCGTTCGTATTCGCCTCGAACGTCGTCACGGCGGACGTACCCGAGCACACCCACACGATGGCGCCCGCAGGCAGCGGAATGGCGCCTATGTTGATCATCGTCCCTCGAGAACCGTATGTGCCGACGTACAACGCGTCCGTCATGGAATTCGTGAGGGCGCCCACAGGCATTCCCGCCCGCCGCACGCAGATGCACGGGTACTCGAGCCCGCTTCCGGAGGCGGTGATGTGCGCGGAGATCGAATAGACGCCAGTCTCGGGAACGGTCGCAATGCTCGTGGACGCGTTGAAGAAGGTGGGCGGCTGCTGGTTGATGAGAGCAGTGAAAGCGATCGGCGTCGACTTCATGATGGGCGTTGAGCTGCCCGTGCGGTCGTCGCGCACCGCAAGAAAATACGGCCGCGGCGCTGCGCATGGAAACGAAAGCGCACACAGGGGCACGGTAAACAACGGGACCGCAAGTGCAGTCGGCAGTGAATCTCTTGCCATGATACTGCGGGACAAAAAAAAAAAAATCTTTTTGCCTTCCCACACATAACGCACAGGCGATGTCGGCATTCGATGCCCCTTAGGCACTTACAAGCGCCCTACCTTCGAGAGCTTCTATGCGCCGCGCCTGCGTGGCCACCGTACTCTCCAGGGCCTTGATGCGACTTAGCATGTCACGCACGAGCGGCCCGTCCAGCCCGTTCACCACGACGCTCCCGTTCGTGCCGGCATCGAGCAAGAGCACGCCGTTCGTCGCCTTCATGAGCGAGATTGTTGCCGAAGTCTCGTTCGCGTAGATCGAAACGGACTGCCGCCCCGTCGTCCCCGCGTGTGTTGTGGACGGAATGGAGAGACCGAGCACGACCAGGGCGATTGCGAGAAGCCGCCGGCGCGCCGCCGCCATTCTTTGCGACGCCATCCTCGCCGGTTAGCTCTCTGCCATCCGGTTGTTCTCGAGTGCGGTGCTCACCGTCTTTTGTGTGGTTGTGCTTGCGATGTGAGCGATGCGTAATGATCTCTCTCTCAGGCTGTTGTTGTCATGTTACTTTCTCGTCTCCGAGTCTGTCTTGACACAGTCTCGTAGCGCTTGTGCGTGCTTGTATTCTCCAAACTATTGCACCTTCTCTGAGGTCGCTGGCCTTCCAATTGCCCGCGGGCTCAGCCCTGCGGCGGGTCGTCTCGGTGTATCGGCGGTAGCGGGGATCTGTGGCCCTCGTGCGCGTCGGAGAGCGGCGAACGCGGCCTCTCCCTGAGGGGCGCGAGCGCAGTCATGGCAAGGTGCCGTCGGTGGGCGTCTCCGTTGCAGCCAGCACTTGAGCGGCTGCAGCGTGCGCCGGCACCGGGACGTTGTCCGGACTGTGCGCGTTGTCGTGGACGCCGTCTTGCTGCTCGGTCGCAATGCCCTCGCTCGGGAAGGCGCCGAAGAGAGGGACTTCGACAGCCACTGCATCATGGTCGAGAGCGCGATTCAACTGTCGTCAATACCGACGGGGCACCAATTATAGTAGCGATCACAGCAATCACATGCGCACGTGCTTAATGCATGCACACTAACTCTCCTTCCTCCCAGCGCCCGAACAGAAAGAAGCGTACCTGTACCAATGTCCCCCTCGTCGGCGTTCTTCACCGGCAGCTCCTGCCCGTTCACGAACACCGGCGCGTGCCCGTTGGTGTGAGAGGCCTCTTGAACGGGCGACATCGGGGCTTGCACTGTGGATATTCTCCGTCCGCTCCCCGATGACAAGAACGACGGCACCGCCAGCGAAGTGCTGTTCTTCCTGACTTCCACGGACACGCGACGTCCGGACGACCCGACGGAAGTCGAGCGGCGAATGCCCCACGCAGACGCGTGCTCGTCCGATAGCATGTCCAGCACGGGCTTGCGGAGAAGAGTGAGGAGGCTGTCGGGCTTGCGGCCGCTCCGCTCGAACAGCACGGCTAGGACGTCGTCTCGCGCCCACACGAAACGCGCAAGGATATCGCAATCGCTCTCGCTCAGCAAGCTCTCCGCCTTCCATCGCCGCACGCAGCCCTCGAGCAGAGCCCATCCCTCTTCGCCGAGACCGCTTGTCGTGCTGGAACTGCCGAGACTCGCCTTACTGCCAAAGCCGAAGCGCGACCTTCCCTGGCTGACGGCCTTCTTGAGGGACTGGAAGAGGCGCGCAATCTTGCGAATGCTGCGGCGGTGGGTGGAGTGTCACACACATATACACAACACACGCACACGCATACACACGCACACACACAAACACACACACACACACACAAACATATGCACAACACAATTACGCACACACACACACACATACACACACCGCGCGCATGTACATACGCTAGAGAACTCTAACATGACATGCGCACAGCAACTGACTGACACACGCGCACACAGCACTCTCACCGGTCGCGCCCCTTGACGGTCTCGGCGGGTCTCACGCGGATTTGCGGGTGCTTGATGCGTATGAATGCGGCGGTGAACAGGAATATGGCGACCCATCCGGCGATGAGGCACGCCTCGGGCCACGCTCTGCCCGCGCCGCCCGTCTCGTGCGAAGCGAGCCCCAGAATGGCCGCCCACATCGACACGCCGTACGACGCTGCTTTGACGTAGTCGACCCATGTGACGAGGGACGGTCGCCGAATGAGCACGAGGGCAGCCATGGACGTGTTGAGGGCGAGGATGAGGGCGAGGAAAACGCTCGTGAAGCGGACGAAGAAGATGCGGAGGACGCACATGGCAAGCTTCGCGAGATAGTCGATCACCTGGAGGCGATGGGAGAGTGAGTGGATGCTCGCGGGCACACAGATGAACGGGCACATGTACTCACACGCACACACACGCGCACACACGTACTCACACCCGCACACACGCGTCGCACACATGCACACACAAGCACATTCACACGCACACGCACGCACACACACACCTCGAACCCTCCGCGGAACTTGATGTCGAGCTTATCCTGCAGCTCGGCCCACAAGAACGCCGTGATGACAGCGATGGGCACGAATGCGATTAGGACAAGCATCCCCCAAACCGCGATGGGCCACGATTCGGCCGTCCAGCAGTCGACGGAGCAGTGCGCCTCGAGGTACACGCCGCCCGTGTCGGTGTACGCGCACGCAAACGAACGCATCAGTGTGATGACCGTGGGGATGTAGCCTGCGGGAGAGGGAGGGATCCGTGGTGAGTGAACGAGGCCATTTAACGCAACCCTGCAATCGCACACACACACACACGCACGCATACCCCCCCCCCCCCCCCCCCCCCCCCCAACACACACACACACACACACACACACGCACACGCACACACGCACACGCAACACACGGACACACACAGACACACACAGACACACACACGCACGCACTCGCACGCACGTACGCACGCACACACACACACACACGCACACACACGCACGAGCAATTCAGAGATGACTGCCGACACGTTTCCCAACCCCCACTCACCCAGGGTGCCCATGAGCGGCAAGAGGTGTGCGATGGGCAACAGCAGCACGTGACCGTACTCCCACTCGCGCATCTTCTCGGTCGCGCCCGTCCAGATGAGGACGGCGTAGAGGATCCACAGCACGGCGAGCGTCATGATGACGTACCAGTACCACGAGAACGCAAACTCGAGCCCAATGTACTCCATCGCGTGCGTGAAGTCCTTGAGGTTCGTCCACCCGAGGTCCGCCGCGAGCGCAATGCTCGTCAGCTGGAACGCCTCGATGACAATGGTCAGGAGGTGCACGTAGTTCGACAGCGACCGCAGTATCAGGGTGATCGTCGCGCGCTTCGCCAGGCTCTTGAGCGCGGGACGCGTGAGCGCGTACGCAGCCGCGGCGAACGCCAGCAGCAGCACGAGGACGATGCCCGAGATGGTGTACGCGACGCCGGCCTTGTTAATTGCCTTGGCCGACGCAAAGTCTTCGGCGAATGTGAAGCTCTTCAGTTCGAGCGCCTCGCACTCGGAGTAAGGGCTGACGTACTCGTTGTTGCTGACGCCGCACGTGTTGAAGTCGAGGTGGTCGACGAGGGACGCCGTTACGAGGCCGTTGAGCACAGCGAGACCGAACACGGACACGCGCTCTGCGGGTAACAAGCGTTTGAAAATTGCGTTGTGAGTGAGGTGATTGTGTGTTCGCTTCGAAACGTTACTGTCGACGAGAGACGTGTACGCCTTATCTTTGCCACCCTTTCTTCACGGGATGATAGGGCCACAGCGGCTATGCTGACAAAGCGCGAGGCGCACCTGCGGCCTGGTTGCACCGGCACTTGTCCTCCGCTGTCGTGGCTGTTGTCGACGACGTCGAACACGTCGTTGAGACAAGACGTCCGAATTCGCCGACGCCGGGAACAGACGTGATCTCTCTGCGAAGGGGTAAGTGTCATAGTCCATCACGGTAGGACCAGTCTCACACTGCACACTGCAAACACACACACACACACACACACACACACACACACACACGCACACACACACACACGCACACACACACACACACACACACACACACACACACACACACACACGACCAGCCTTCACACTCACTCGGAGTAGATGGAGTTGACGAATGCATCCTGCGTCATCTCGCTCACAACAATCGAAGCCAACTTCGCCGCAATGTACCGCCCAGTGGCATATCCCAATCCGTACGCATCCAGAGCCGCGATCGCACTTCCCGGCAACGGCGCCGCCGTCGTCAAATTCCCAACAGCAAACGCGCTGTCCGCTATAAAGAGGCGGCCAGGAGGGAGATCGGGAAGCGTCCGCGTCGTGAGCGTGTGTCGCGCGTACGAGCCCACGAAGACTGCCGTCCCGGCCGTTTGGTCCGACGTAAGCAGCCGCCGGCCAATGTACTCGAGCTCGTCCCCCTCGGCCACCACGAACACGGCATCCGGGGTGGAGTCGCGGAAGAAGAGACGCGTGAGGCCGTCTTCGATGTCGACGAGGCTCGTGAACGGCGCCGTGCGCTCTGGCAGCACGCCGTAGTGCCCCAGCGCCTCGACAAACGCGTCGTGGATCTGCGTGCCGTCAATCCCCGCGGTGCGCGCATAGCCGCTCCCGTCCACGCCGGGGAGAGTGGTCTGGAAGATCACGGAGATGGCACGCGCCCCGAGCGTGTTGTAGGCGTACTTGGCTGCCGCGCGTGCTTCGTCCCTGTGCGACGCCATCAGAAACACGCGCGCCTTGTCGAAGGGCGCGCGTGCCGAGAGGTCGGCGGTGAGCGGCGAGACAAGCGGATACACGGACGGAATGGCGCCGCTGCGAGCGAGGTACGCTCTTGTCGCTGCATCCGCCGTCGCCGCCGCCACTGCCGCCTCCATCTGCACAAGGGACGACGTCCCGGAGGGAATTGCGAAGGCGAAAACGTGCTCGTCCACGAGAAGGCTACGAACGTTCGTCGAGAGCGTCGAGAGAGAACCGGCGTCGTCAGCGACCTTGAGGTGAATGCTGTGTCCGTGCACTCCACCGGCCGCGTTCGTCTCCGCAAACGCGTCGGCAAGCCCACGGGCTGCTGCGCGCGCGGCACTCGCGACGACATCACCCGCCACTGTGATGTTGAGCGGGGACATGGCCGACGTCCACATTCGATCGGCAAGGCGTTCGGACGTGAGGGGGGTGCTCGGCGGCAGACGAAGGGGGAGCGACGCGCCGAAAACGATCGGCTTGAGGAGGGCGGACGTAGCTGTGAAACACGTATCAAAAAAGCTGAACTTTCCGTCCTCGACGAGGAGAAACTCCTTCGTGACGTCGTCCATGCGCGCGGCCCACAGCTCCTTCATGCCCTGGTTACAACTGCAATGATATATGTGTGTGTGTGTGTGCGCGCGCGCGCGTGTGTGTGAGTACGCAGGAGAGGAGATAAGAGTGGTGAGGGGTCGCTTCGACGAGTGCTGTTGCTGTGCACGACACTCTTTTGGACGCGTGGGAGGCAAGAAGAGGTGGGTTGTGCATGTGCGTATCACGCAGTACCCACGTGCATATCTTGAATGGGCATGTCCCAGTGATGTTGCGGTAAGGACCGAGCAGCTGACCGTCAATGACGAATACGGAACTCGTGTAAACGGCGTCGAGGAACGAGCGGCGCGTGAGCGGCACCCTGCAAGAAAGATGGAACTGACGTTGGCACGTACCCGTGCGCGTGTATGTGCGTGTGCGTCCGTGTATGGCATCGTGCGCATCACGTGTGTTGTGCGTGTTTACTGTGCATGCGCGTGTATGCGCCCGCGCCAATAATGTGCATGCGATCGTGTCTGCGTGGTACATGTGCACACGCTGTTCGAGTCACCGGCGTACCTCATGGGAATCCGCTCAATGATCGCCGCAACAAGCCGCCCTCCGAGATACCCTTCCAGGTTGAAGTGCGTGGGCGCAATCGAAGCGTTGTACGCCGCAAGCGCCGCGTTGAAGTTCTCCACGAGCTTAAACGCGCCTCCCGCCCACGCAGCGTGCCCGTTCTCGTTGAGAAAGGGGTGCGGGACGACCTCCATCATCATCACGTTCTCCGTAACACCCTGCAGCGCCGTTCGCAGCGAGTTCGACCCCACGGCAGACACCGTGATGAACTGCACCTTGTCCGCGTAACGCAACCGCGCGTCCACCTTGGCACGACGTATGAACTCGGCCGCGGGGAGATACACTGCGATGACGAGGATGGCCTCCGGGTGCCCCTGTGTCACGATGGCGTCAAGTCCCGCCTGGACGTCGACCGTGTTGCGCGGGTACGTCCCTTCACTCTCCACAGAGAGACCCATGCGCGCGAGTGCGGCTTTCGCGCCTTGATATCCGGCGATACCAAACGCGTCGTCCTGGTAGAACACGGAGATGCGCGTCATGAGCCGCTTGTTAACGAGGTAGTCGACCATTGCGGTGGCCTCGTCGACGTACGACGCGCGCACGTGCACGAGGTAAGGATTGTGCGGCGAGCGCAGGTCCGCATAGCCGCCGGTGAGGGCCCCAACAAGGGGGACGCCGTGCTGTGCAATCAGCGGGAGGATGGCCGTCACCGTCGCTGTGCCCACATTTCCAATCAACGCAAAGACGTTGTCGACCTCCAGCAGGCGACGTGTCATGTTGACGGCATTTGCGGCGACGTACTCGTCGTCGTACGTGATGAGCGTGAGGTTGTGACCGCGCACGCCGCCCTGCCGGTTAATTTCGTGGAAGGCCGCCCGTATGCCGTCACGCATGTCGATGCCCAGGTCCGCCACCGTTCCCGTGAGCACCGTCGACTGCCCAAAGACAATGTCGGAACGCGCGGAACCGACCCACAGGACGAGCCATGCCAGGACGACAAGGTGTGAGAGTGCGTGCGTGCGCTTGACAGGTGCCATGGTGGGTAGCACCACTGTAGGCGACTCCTAAGCAGTGCCCGAGTCTTACTGCCGAAAAAAGTGTGAGTGTGTCAGGTGTGGGGGAACGAAGAGAAGAGCAGCATTAGCATTAGATGGAGTACGATCTACATGCGAGGGGAAAGGGGAGAGAAAAGAGACGCAGACTTCTCCGCATCCCGCCGGGGTTTTCCAGTCACGTTGCCAACACACGGAGCACGGAGAAATCACGCGCCACACATGTGTCACTGATGCAGTCATCGGGTGACATGCGCCCACTCCCATTGGCTGGCGGTAACCCTGGTGACATGGCTGTTTAACGCTGTTACAGTCGTGTACGATTTTTTTTTTTGTCCCCACTCGCTGGCTTCAGTTCCATGGCACATCGAACAAACCGCCTTGCCAAGTGTACAGTTGTATTAAGTCAATATTATCCGTCAAGAGTTGTCATCTTCTGACGTGTCTTCGGAAATGATCGACGCCCTCGACGTATGTGACCGTCCCGAATTGCCCGACCGAGACCGCTCCGGCGTGTTCCGAGCACCCGGCAAAATCAGGGGCGGCAGGTTGTGCACGTTCTTTCCTTGCGGCGGAAGGCTCACACGTGACCCTCCGGACGACGACGACGGAGGCGGCGCGTGCTGTGGCGGAGCATGCGCTGTATGCTGCTGTGTTGGGGGCTGATGGGTCTCCTCGGGAGGGGGTGCGTGTGCGCTGACGATCGTCGTGGGCGTCGTCGATATCCGCAGCTGGCGTCCATTCGACTTCGGGGAGCCGCGAGGCGGTGTTGGCACGGCTCCAGCGGCGGCAGCGGCCTCCACCTGCCTGTTTCGCGGCGGCGGGTTGAAGTATGCGTGCGAAGCGAGCCGGAACTTCTTGCGAATGTCCGCTGGCAGATGCGTCTTGAGGACCGCGTATGAGACCTCGGGATCCTGCGCACATAAGGATGGCATGAGTACGGCACAGAATGGAGACATCGATAGTAGAGTCATAGTGCGCCTACGTACAATGCACGCATTATAGGCCTTGCATTAGCCACCCACCTCGTTGATGATGATCTCGTCCGCGAAGCCCGGCACAGCGGCGTACGACTCGTACTCGCCGAGCTTGTCCACAAAACCGGCAATTTGAGCTTCTGTGTTTGCGCCGCGTCGTCGGATGCGGTCTTGCAACTCCTCGCTCGACGGAGGAAGAATGAGGATGTACCGGCACGCGAGATACGTCCGCTTCAGCGTCATAACCCCCTGGAACACGAAGGATTATTAGTGAGCAGAGACGACACAGCCCACATTCGAGCAATTCCTACTCAAACAGAAACAAAAGTACTTCACACACATATGCACACACACACCCACGCGCACACAAACACACGCAATTGGCAACGCGCAGACACCCACCTCAAACTCCATGTTGATGATGCAGACCTTGCCGGCCTCTGCTATCTCCTCGACGGATGCGCCGCTGAGGCCGTACATGGCGCCGTTCGACACGCTCGTCTCGATGAACTTGCCATCCTCAATCATCTGTGCCATCGTCTGCAACAAGTCGCACAAGGCCAACGGATAAGTCGCGCGTTGTGCCGCACACGGAAGCCTACTGAACGCAAAAGACATCTACGCAAAAGACATCCACGCACACACGCAAAAGACATCCGCGCACACACACCAAGCCGTGTTCACAATAGCGTGTGCCGCAAAAGGCATCCACGCACACACAACAAAACGTCCCACGGCGTCTTCACAAGAGCGCGTGCCCATACACCAATCTCGGCGTGCGAGTGCTAAAGTGTTAAACAAACGACTTCTAAGCGTGCTTAGCATTTCCCTCTTGCGCACCTCGGGATCGACAAAGTAGTAGTCGACGCCGTCCATTTCACCCTCGCGTGGCGCGCGCGTCGTGTGCGAGATGGCCATGGACACGTCGTCCGGGAAATCGTTGCAGAGGCGACGCGTCATCGTGCGCTTGCCAACCTGTGTCACGTGACCACATTTGAGTGATGCACTCCCCGAGCGCAAGACGTGTGTGCCTGCAAAAGCATCCCCACCCCGCACACAGACGTGTTTGCACACACACACACACACACACACACACACACACACACACACACATGCCCACCCCTGACGGTCCGAACAGCACGATGGGTTGGAAAGGGCGACGCCGCGACACGTCACGCGAGGCCACCGGTGTGCTCGCGCGAATGTGCGCCGGCTGGTGAAGCGCGCGCGTCACGTGCGTGGCGTGGTCGATGGCGGCGACAACCTCCGGCGGAGGGTCTGCAAAAACGGCGTCACGTGTAAGCGAAGGGGGCACAATGTCTGAGTGCCATCCATCCACTCCCACATGTGACACGATATCTCGTGAACAGCGAGGAGACATACTGCAGACCGTTGATGGCAGGACCCCCAGCTGGAGGTCCTTGGGAAAGTCCCGACGAACATCTACAGCGCACGACGCCACACAGCACACCCACCGAACTTGTTGACGGCTTTGACCTTCTCCTCGGCCGTTACTTCGTCCCCGTCGAGCGATTTGAGGCACTGCACGCGAAAGACGAGCGCGAGGCGGTAGTTGTCCATCTCTTGCAGCGGATTGCCGCGGAGATTGAGGTCACGAAGGAGTGGGAGGTCCCTGCGGGGGGGGGGGGGCAGACGCCGTTAGGAGTGTTGGTCCATGGAGTAGAAGGCGAAGGCAGTCGAAAGAACAGAAACGATACGGCACGCGTGACGCAAACACGCCACAAACCAAGATGACCCAAGGCGCACAACACCGACGTAGAGAGGCGTCGGTTGAGATTATGCAACGACGAGCACCAGGCGACAGTGAAAGTGCGTACATGGCAGCAGCACCGAAGCGAGGCACGCACCTAATGTACTTGACCTCGGCGACGTCGCCAATTTCGTTGGACTGCAGGCGAATGGTGTGGAGGAGGCCGTGGTTCTCGAGCCCCTTCATGCTGCGTATGTGGTTGTAGCTAAGGTCGAGCACGGAGAGATTGTCGAGCGTCTCGATGTTCTCAATTTCGCGGATGGCGTTGCCGCTCTGCAAGCGTGATGAATGGGCGCATTAGAACCCACGGCTCCAGAGTGATATGGGATGTTATGCACACACGTGCGCTATACATGCGTTGCATGCTGATGGATCAATGTTGCCGACACATGCCTGCACACTCGCACTACACACCGACACACACACGTGACCACACACATGCGCGCACGCATGCACACGCACACACCAGGTAGAGCTCCCTAAGCCTGAGGCCGTCGAGGTTCTCCATGCGCTCGATCATGTTGTGGCACAGGCTGAGGCACGTGATCTGCTGGCAGTCGCGCACGCCCTCGATTTGCGTTATCTTGTTGTCTGTGCGAACACAAGGGAGACGTGCGGTCAAGGGAAACAAACGCAGAGAATAGAACGGGGGAATAGCGAAAGAACGCCCGTAAGAAATTGGCATAAGCCTCGCACTCTCTCGCACTCCTTCACGCAAAAACCTAGCCAAAAGTGCAAAGACGTCCAGCACATAAGACACCCGTCTACATCACTCAATTCGCTGGCCTATTCCGCGCGCTGCAAGCGTGCATGACGACCACAAAAACGGGAAACAGAAGAGAAGCTGAGCGGCGGATACGGTCCAAGATGAGCTTTCGCAGGCCCTTGTGTGCCGAGAGGTCGACCATCGCCGTGATCGAATTGTACGAGAGATTCACCTCCTGCGTTGCCGCATGGCAAACGAGTTGGCAAGTGTGCAACACAGACATATAGGAGCGAGCATGTGATACACGCGCCGTCATTTCAATTGGCTCATTCCTCGACAAAATGGGCTCACAGAGATCGTGTGTATGTGAGCGTGCAGGGCTTAACGCCACGTGCGACGCACACACACGTTGCAACACATGCTCTGCGCGCCAGCAACACTGTCGCTGCAATGCACACACGCACTTACCTGGAGGTTCAAGGGCGGCTCAAAGTCGAGGATTTTTGTGAGGCGGTTGTGCGATGCATTGAGGCGGAGGAGATTGGCCATCGCGCCCAGCGGAGAAAGATCTGCGCACGGCCGACCAAGTGAGCACGCGTGCACGCGCACACGCACTCATGCACTCTCGGCGCGTCCGCACACAATACAAACTTGCACGCGAACGCACACTACACACTTGCACACGCTCACCGAGTAAGCACGCGTGCACGCACACACATTGACTTCTGCATGCACTCGTGCGCTCTTGAACGCGTGCGTGCACAATTTCAGGCTCGCACGCGCACACACTTCCCAATTGCGGGCACCACACGCACAGACAGAAACATGCCACAAGGATGACTTGCAACTGCGGTCACGCGACAGCAGCGCCATGCGACCGCAGGGACATGCCTGTGATAGAGTTGAACGAGACGTCGACCTCTTGTATGTGAATGTACCGCGACGCGAGCGAAATGTCCGCAAGACCGCATCTCTGCGCAAAGCAGAGCGGCTTCTATTAGAACACACGCAGCCCACATCTGCCCTCTCTCCACTCTCTCTAGTGAAGTCGATGGACACACGTCTACGATATACGGTCCGACATCTCTATTTCCCAAGTGGATTCCATAGCCACACGTCCCTTGTGTAAAACCGAGACGATATCTCTAATGTCCCCGTTACAATCACTGCCCCTCTTCCCCTCACTCCCGTGTCACTCTCTCCCATCGCGTCCACACCAGTGCCTACGCGTGCGCACACCGGCGGCACCCACCGAGAGCGTCAACTTGAGGTACACGTGCTTGAGGCCATCCGCCGAACGCCCCATGCACGAGAGGCCCTCCGCCACGCGCTCTTTTGTCAGAACGCCGTTGTTTGGCAGCTTCCCAAAGAGAGGGGCGCCGGAACGCACCTGCGTGCACACACCGCGAGCGTCAACTCACGACAACGCACAGAGTGCCTCTTCATGCAGTGGAAAGAGCGAATTGTCGAGAGGGAGGCAAGTTCCACACAGCCACAGCGCTCCAGCGTCGCCCACCTCCGGCGTCATCGGGTCAATGATGACGCTGTCATCTTCGTCGTCGTCCTGTGTCTCGTTTGATCGCTGCGTGATAATGTCGCGCGAGGACGTGCGCGAAGAGAGCTCCGTGGACGAGAGCATAGGCTCCGGTTGCGATTCTTCCGACGCCAAGGGCTTCTCGTCGGCAACGGGCTGCTCTTCCACAGTCTCCATGGGCTCTTCCGTCGTCATGTTGACGCGACCGCTCGCGGCGGCCCACCCAGCGAGAGATGCGATGTGCAGGAGAGGAAGGAAACAGCGCAGACGACTCTCAAACAGCCCACAACAGGCGCTGGCCACCCATAGGGCACAAGCTCGGACTATAATACGTGCACAGCAACCCCGTGTTGGCGTTTGAGGCTGAAGGTCAAAACGAAAAATGGTTACTTTGCCTGGTTGCGCTCGTCATATTTTATTGGAAAGTCGGTGAAAAGCAGTTGGAAAGCCACGCTTTCCAATTCAAATTCGACATCGCCATGGAAACGCATTGAACGTAACAAATGTTACAATATTATCACGTGAGCAACTGCGCTATGCGTGAACTACTTTTGATGGGTTTTCGATCATGACAGCACGGGATACATAAGCTATACAAATCATTAATACCTGAATATGAATATATAGTGATATTTGAGACAAGTCCGGGCAAATATTTGTCGCGCAATGAACGCCCCTTTGCTCGAGGCGTTTCACTCTCTCCATCGTCCACCGCATCTGCGAAAACAATGAGCGCACCCTCCTCATTTGCCGTTGCACAACTGCGCTGTTAGTACATGAGAGCGATCGCAGCACGAATCTTTCTTGCCTGAGGTGGGCATCGCTCAGTGGCGCGCGCCGCGGACGGCCTCGCGAACGGCGGATCGTCGGTGTGCCTCGGCGTGCCGAAGGACCTGCCCCGGTTGCCGGCGTGCGTCTGAGTCTCAACTCCGCCAGTGTTCCGATTGAGGCGATTCGCCGACTCAGCTCGCAGGTCCGTCGGCCCTGAGCCAATTTTCGTGTCTGACGTACGGGGCACGGCCGACGCGCGCCTGAGGTGACCGGACTCTGAAATGCCCGATGCGAACGCTGCCGGCGCTGGCGGCAAGCCGGTTGCCAGTGGGAACAGCGGATTCCCAGACGTGCTTGCGTCCTTTGCAGAGGGTGGAGGGCCTGCTGCGGATGCCCTGCGCGCTCTCAACAACCAGCACGAGCGCGTGCTGAAAACCGACATTGCCGCGCTGAGCGCGGAGTGGAAGTCGTCGGACACGGAGCTAGCACAGCAACAGGTGCTGCTCGCACGCAAGCTCAAGGCACTCGACGAGCGCAAGCAGTCCCTTGGGCGCGAGTCGCTCGCATCCGCATCTCTTACGAGCCTGCACAAGGCAGACAGCAGCAGCCTGCTCGTGCGGAGGTCGTCGTCCCGCAACGTCCGCCTCGCCATTCCCACGGTTGCAAGCGCGGACGTCCAAGGCCCGCACTCGGCGCCCGTCGCGGCAACACAGTCTCTGACGGATCTGCGAGCTCGCGTGCCTGCTACGGCGGACGCTGATATTGGTTCGTGTGGCGGCGCACAGGAGAAACAGGAGGGCGAGGGCTTTCCACTCCCACCCGTGAACGCCGCCGCCGCCGAGCGATCCCAGAGCCCCGCGTCATCGCACCCCGCGTCATCGCACATGGCGCCATCGCACACGGCGCCATGGTACCTCAAGAAGATTGCGATCAAGACGGGTGTCTCGCTCAAGGTTTACGAAGAGCTGTGCCGCCAGACGGAGCGCGCAAAGCGACCGCAATCGGCGCCGTTGAAGAGGGAGTTGAGCGCGTCGTGCGTGGGCACCGAGGGAGGAGGCGCGCTGGGGATGCCGCGACCGGCGCCGCTTGTGCGCAGCCAGACGTTCACGACGAGTCGCGGCGGAGTGCCCTTGCCCTTCCAGGCGGTCGACGCTGTGGATCGGAGACACTCGGAAAGCAACCTGACATCGGCGGCGTGAATCGTGCGCGTTAAATTCTGACAATGTATAGTGCGCTCTAACGTAATCACGTGTGTGTGTAGTGACTTGCACGTTCATTGCAACGATGAGAGGCGACAGGCACGCTCATGCGCTCACAACGGTATGCGGTGCGTGTGTGAGTGGAGGCCCACCAATGAGTGGTGTGTGTGTGTGTGTGTGTGCGTGTGTGTGTGTGCGTGTGTGTAGAAGAGCGTTAGCTGGACGCGCGAAACTCTTCAAAGTAGGGGTCCTTGGCGATCATCTCCGCAGCGGACGCGTACGACAAGACGCGCTCCTTCAGCTTGCCCATCTCCCGCCGATCCGCGCGCGCGTTTGCGCCCGTGGCAACGGCAGAAGGCGCTGCGCAGTGACTCCGCATTCAGCAGGGTGTTCACAGCCATAAACACAATAAAACACAACGGGGAAACGGCTCAGCTCGACATGGGTGCCGTTACCCGCATGTATCTGTGCGCAAAGTGTGTGGGAAGAAACAGAGACCCACCCGCGAAGCCCGCGTTGCCCGAAATCCGCTTCGACATGAGTTTGTCGATGACGTAGTGCGTCCAATAGACGTTCGTGACGGGATAAAACGAGGCCCAGCTGCCCTCGCCCACGGCCCCGCGCATCATGCGGTATATCTCGAACTGGTAGTCGCCCTCCCCCGCGAAAATCGACTCGTCTTGGGAGAAGTCGTAATAGATGAGGCGGTTGTCCGCTGCGAATGGAGTGGGAACAACACGCGCCGCACCAATTAACACGCGCCACACCAATTAACACGCGCTAAACGAACGAATGAGCGTGCGAGTGCGCGTGTGTATGCGCTTGGCGGTATGAAAGCAGACAACAATCTTACAGAGGGGGTTGCACTGCCACCCACGCGAAAGTAGCCTTGACAACGTGAAGTCGATGATGCTTGCCCTCACGCCGGCGACGTGAGCGCCGGTGAGATTGTACCTCTGCCCGCCGATGTTGTAGCTCAGCACCACATCGTCCGCAGTGGCCGTTTGCGAAGCCATACACAGAATGTTGCCCCAGTGGAGGTCGCGGTGCTCGAAGGAGAGATCCTGCAGAAGGGGCCGTTGAGCATGTGACGCAACATGGGAGCGCCGATCGCGAATCGATAGGAGTCCACATGGCCGAAACATGAGCACGTGACTCGTGAGACGGTCCGAAAAAAAAAAAAAAACACGAACAAACGATTGAAAATCGACAGAGAGAGCGACAGAACACAAAAGAATTTGACGAAGTGCGCAAGGATGCATAGGAAGAGTCACGTGCCTCCTCGGCCGCCGCGAGCGTGAAGGCGATCTGGAGGAGGATCGAACGCGCCTCCGAGAACGAGCCGAATGCAACCGACTCGAGGTCCACGCCGCCATCGGCGAACACGAATATTACAAAGTGCTGGTCAGGCCCGAAGATGTCTGCGTGTGTGGAAGCGCGTCGGAGTAAGAAAGCCCGTGCAGGGAATGAGGGGCAGTGGAGTGTCGCGTGCATACATGCACGCGCGCATGTTAGTACAGCGTTAGCTGCGCTTCCGAACTGTGCAATCAATAAATTAAGCCGTACCCGGGCGGTCGTTCTCGGAGCCCTTGCGGCCGTCCCACGCGTCCCACTCATCGAGAAGCGGCTGGGGAAACTCTCCGCGGCACACCACAACACTGCGAAAGCAAGGCCACGTGGAAAAAGACGGGAAATGTTAGTGTGACCAACTATCGACCGTTGAACGGTGGCTGTGCGTGTCAACATCACTCCAACCCACTCAATCAAGCGTATAAACGCGCTGGCGGCGCTATTCTTCGGCGCTGCGATGGCCTTCTTCACGCCTCGACGCCCCCTCCCACGAGCCGACGCCGACGTCGACGGGGCGGCCGCACCGTTCTCCGTCGCCGCAAGGAGCGCACGACGATCGCTGAGGAGGCGGGAGTTTGCGATTTCAGGGATGACGGCATCGACGGACGGCTGTTCGCTCCCGTTGTATTCCACGTCGCCAGCGAACGGGACAATCTTGAAAACGACGCACGCCTCGCTGGCCGCGCTCGACGACGTTGTGGCCTCTCCCTCACCGCGCGGCGTCCACGTCGTGCACCGAAACACTTCCGCGTACGAGCCCTCTCCGATCTTCACGCACGACGACGTCACGCTAGGCAGCAAAAGGGGTGGAAAGGGAGAAGGAAGAGGTGCGATACGCAGATTAGACGCGAGTGCCAAACAAAGAAGACAGAGACTTACATTGGGCCGCGTTCACACGCCCTCGTACCTGTCGGTGAAGAACGCGGCCATCGACATCACCTCGTCCTTTCCGCACTCCCGCAGCACCGCACACAGCGCATCCTCCGCTTCTCCCTCGTCCGACGCAGCCTCGGCGGGCGGCTCCACGTGAAGTTTCACGCTCTCCGTTGACCGACGGTCCTTCACAGCGACCTTGGGGCCCTTGTCTAGTGGCGACCCAGCAGAGGGCACGTGGAACGACACGTCGGGCGAATCCTCTTTCTCAGTTGCGAGGCAGAGGCGCGCAACGGCGCACTCGAGCGACGCGTCCACGGCCTCGCACTCGGCGTCCACGGCAGCGCCATTCGCGCCGACTTCGTCTGACGGACCACGGGAGGGTGGACGGGAGGGTGAGGCGGCGGCGCGATGGAACGGCGCCACGGGCGTGTGGAATTCAGCCTCGGACGGGTCCATCGCAAGTGTCGAGTCGTCGCAGGAAGGTGCAACAGAGGCGATGGAGGAGCGCCGCTTTCCACGCGCCGCATTTCGGCGCACGGGGGAGAAAGCGCACACTTCTTCAACGACCGGCGCCGGCGGCAATGGCGCGGGTGTCGCATCGGGAGATGGGGCCCTTGGCACCGGTTCTGCCAGTATGGACTTCACGGGCTCCGCTGCGTCCACAAGCAAAGCGGCGTTGCTGTTGCATGATGAAAGGCTGCAATCGCAATGTAACGGGAAACCACGTTTGAATCATCAGTGGGCACTGAAGCAGTTGTTGAAGCACGTGACTTCTACATGGAGCGTTCTCGAAAATAGGGGAGATGAGAGCAGGTTAGGAAGATAAATTCACCTTACAGGCTCGGCGGCGTTTTCCTTGTCGCCATCCTCGTCTGCATGCGCGACGTGTGCCGCTGTCTCGTGCGGTGCCGCCGACCCTACGATGGCCTTGTTCCACAGGCTGTTCGTCACGCCGCTCACCATGCGCGGGAACTTGCCGAACGTGCGAATCTGCTTCTTGGCGCCAACGAATGACATTCTCCAAAAACTGAAATCCGAGCCCTTGTGGGCACCGCACGACGGGATTTGTAGGATAACAACACTCGTGCGCATGCACACGCGAACTTTTTTGAACGGTCAGTCCGGGTTCCGATTTTGAAATTTTGGCGCGTCAGAAAATGTTTACGTTACGGTAAGTCGTAAAAATGGTGACAAATTAGGGAATCGAGATGTGTCCTTTACTGTAGTATGGGCAATGAATGGGGATAAATTCCGATCGAACGATTTTAATCGTGTTGC
Organism: Pigoraptor vietnamica; assembly: GCA_943704525.1. Taxonomy (NCBI): domain Eukaryota; class Filasterea; order Ministeriida; family Capsasporidae; genus Pigoraptor; species Pigoraptor vietnamica. The sequence goes on along the minus strand of CALSCQ010002791.1, from coordinate 3,781 downwards.
CATGGTAAAATGCTCCGCATGCGGTGACGCCCACCCCAAAATAGCTCACTGTCATGCGGACAGCACTAACTGTCCATAGAAACCAATGGGAGCATTGCAAAAAATAACGCCTTCATCGGACGTTATGCGGGTATCATGGCAAATTATTATATTTATTTTCTATGGAGAATGTATGGCGTTTTTAGGGTCATTTCCCTTCACTACAATAAGGTTTGTCAACAACTCCGCCATCGAAATTTCTGGTGTTTTCGAAATGGAATAAAGCGAAGGTCATACAATATCTATACAAAAGTGCAAACCTAATAAATATACGAATGATGAGAAAATAAAACGTGGCGGAATATTTTTAAGTACAACCAACCATGCCCCGGGCAGCGTGGTACGTGTAGTGAATGTGGGGCAACGTGTGCGTCTGCGAGCGTCCAGTCACAACCGTGAGTCTTTATATGGACACACGTCCTGCAGTTCCGTGAGAGCCTTCTTCCCTCACGACACCACCGACACTATCTGTCATCGTGCACGAGACACACACACACACACACACACACACATCCCTGTTTTTTTGTTTAGCACCGGGGAAAAAGAAAGGTCACTCTCTGCAGCAGGGTGCCATATTAACGCGACCATGGGGCGCCTCGCGACGGCTGTTGTGGCGGCGTGCATTGCCGTCCTCTTCGTGCGCGCCGTGGATGGAGACATCGTGTTTGGGCAGTCGTGCGCCCTCTCCGGGCCCACCAAGGACCTCGGAACGGAGATGCGCGCGGGGTTGCTCGCCGCTTTTCGCGAGGTGAACCTCAACGGCGGCGTGCGCGGGCAAAACCTTTCGCTCATCTCGCTTGACGACCAATACGAGCCGACTTATGCGGACAACAACACACGGACCCTTTTGAACGTCTATAATGTCTTTGGTATCGTCGGGCTCGTGGGTACGCCGACTGCGGCCGTTTCGCTGCCTCTCGCCCTTGCCGCGAAGACGCCGTTCATCGGCGCTTTCACGGGCACGGGCGCCCTCCGCGACCCGCACAATGCCATGATTGTGAACATTCGCGCATCGTACAACGACGAGACCGCCGCGATGGTCCAGTACCTCGTCAACGTCAAGCTCATCAACCGCATCTCTCTCTTCGTGCAAGACGACTCGTTCGGAACGGCTGGCTACAACGGCGCCAAGCGCGCGCTCACGGCGCTTGGGATGCGTATGGAAAGCGAGGGAAAGTACGTGCGCAACACGATGGACGTCGAGCAGGGCCTCTCGGACGTTCTCACGAAGGGGCGTCCGCAGGCGATTATCATGGTCGGGACGTACTCTCCGCTCGCCAAGTTTGTCAAGCTCGCAAAGGCCGACCCTCGCCTCGAGAATGCGGCGAACGTCATCTTCATGACGGTGTCGTTCGTCGGCAGCAACTCGTTCCGCGCGGCGCTCGGCAACGACACGGATAATGTATTGATTACGGAGGTCGTGCCACTTCCCTTTGTAACGCCAGGCAACAACCTCCCCGTCATCACCAACTACATCAACGCCCTTGCGGCGAGTGACCCGACGTCGGTGCCGAGCCACGTGAGCCTCGAGGGGTACATCGTGGGCCGCTTTGTCGCCGCGGTTATTGAGCGCATTCCTGTTCGGTGGGTTGCCGCATCGAGTGATTTGCGCGCCGCGGGGAATTTCTGTTGCACGTGTGTCGAGTTCGGTTGTGTGTTGTGCATGAACAGCCTGTCTCGGCGTGGCGGGAATTTGTTTGCGCGTTTCTTGCTCTCGTCCTCGCGGCTCACTCGTCCACTTGTCCCACGCAGCGACCCCATCACTAAGGCGAACTTTGTGAATGCGGTCGTGCAGTCGTCCGTGTTCCTGATTGACGGTCTCTCCCTCGGACCGTACCGCAACCTCTCTGCCAACTGCCCATTCAAGATCTGCAAGTGAGTGGGAGGCGACAATAATACCCCGCACACCCACCCACCCACCCACCCACCCACACACACACACACACACACACACACACACACACACACACACAGCACACACAACACACACAACACCACACAACACCACACACACCACAACACACACACACACACATGCCTTCTCTCGTGCTATTCACGAGGCAACGTGCTGACGGCTCTTCTTTGTGTGCGCAGGTGCAACCAGGGAATGAAGGAGATCTGGACGGTGCGCATGGACTCGAATACCAAGGAGTTTATCCTCGTCGACGAGGCGAAGTTCAACTTTTACGACACGTGCTTCTCAGACACAACCGCCCTCAAGTACCCGATCGTGTTTGGAGGCTCAATGCCCCTCGAATCCGGTTTCGCCACTTCGGCCGCCGCCTTCCGGCGCATGTGGACGACGATACAAAGCCCGCTCAACGCCTCCCTCGCGTCGTCGCCGATTGCGGCAATGAGCCGCGCCCGCGTGCAGGGAATGGCGGATGCCTTTGCCTCGATCAACAAGGCCAACGGCATCAACGGGCACATGCTGCACATGAAGGTCGTCGACGACGCCGGGTCCCGCACGGCGCTCGTGTCCAACGTGCGCTCCCTCATGCTGGACGAGAAGGTCTACGGCTTTGCGTTCCCCGAAGGTCCGATTGCGACGCAGGACATGACGATGGCGATCGACTCTATCCTTGCGACGGCCGCCAACGCCGCGCGCCTTGCCACGGGCTCGTTTGTGCCCACGCAGATGCCCGTGATGTCGCCCATCGCGGCCGACATTTCCCTGCGCGACGCCTTCACGCGCGAGCAGATCTTCCTCGTGCCATCGCACAAGGACGAGGCCCGCGCAGCCATCGACTACGCCGTGAAGTCTCGCGGCTTCTCGCGCATTTCAATCCTCTATTTCGACTCGGACCTCGCCAACCTCCGCAAGCAGACGAGCGGCGCCGCGTCAGGCTCGAGCGATTCGTACCTCACGGACACGTACTTCAGCGGCAACGACCTGTTCGCGGCGGTCGAGGCTGCGCTGGGTAACTACAACCTCAAGCCGGAGCGCATTGCGTCGTTTGCGGACACTCTCGAACTCAGCGACGCGCTGCACGTGCTGAACTTTCGCAAGTCGCAACCCGAGGCTGTCTTCGTCGCGGCACAGGGCGATGCGCTGGTGTCGGCCATTTCCGCATTGCGCGGGACCACCTTTGCGACCTCTAGCCTCATTCTCGTCGGCTCGTATGCGCGTGCGACCCTATGGACGTCCTCGCTTGACCTGACCGAGGTTGTGTTGGCGGACGGGCAGGCGCTCTCGACGAACACGAGCGTTAGCACGGTCTCTGGGATCGACCTCCTCACGGCGCAGAGTTATGCGCTCGGCAAAATTACGGGCCTGTTCACGGCGAGCATCCTTTCGCGCATTGTGGCGGGAGAGCCGCTCCAGAACAACTTCCTCGACTCTGCTTACTCGCGGTGAGTTGTTGTTTATGGGTATGCGACGTGCGTCTTCCTGCGTTTTTGCGTACAAGGCCTCGTCGCCGCGCCTCGCTTTTTTGTTGGAAGCTCTCGTCACCGTCTGTCCCCCTAACGCCATGGGTGGTAATGTGCTTCATTTGTGCCGCGCAGCGCGTCCTTCCTTGTTTCCGGGCTCGATCTCGGCCCTCTCAGCTCGTCCACGTGCGATTCGACAAAGTGCACGTGCAACTCTGCCATCAGTGAGTATCACGTGACGCATGCCCCTTGTGCATTGTCAGCCGTGCTGTTGGTGGTACTTGTAGCATCAGCCGTGCTTGCACGTACAACTCCCCTCGCAGTGTCACGCGTCACGCTTGTCAGGTGCTCATTTGCTTAATCCCCCCCC
>CALSCQ010002784.1:0-13129 GCA_943704525.1 Pigoraptor vietnamica | reverse complement strand
CCCCCCGCCCTTTCCTTTTTTCTCTCTCTTAATGCGAAGGTCGTGATGGGCCCAATCACGTACGAAGCGATGAACGACATCTTCATCGAGCTGTACCGAAGGGACGTCCGCCGTGGCGACAAGCGGTCCATCGTCGTCATGCTGTCGACCGTCGATCCCTCGAGCGAACTGCGCGCGCTCCTCCTGCGGCCGTACCTCGCGAAGCGCACGCGGTTTCTCCGCGGGTGAGTGCGGCCACACAGGCCGGCCGGGCTTGAGGGAGGGGTTAGGGCGGGAAGGGGGGGGAGGGGAGATGGGAGGTAAATTCCCTGCGACACATTTTACCTCTGAGATCGTGTCGACGGCTCACTCATTCCGTCTCTCGTTCTGCGCAGCTCGGCACTGCTCGACAGAGACCTCGAGCGCGCGCAGGTCGCACGCGCCGACGCCGTCTTCATTATCGGTGACAGGGTAATCGCGCGGTACGACGCTGACGAGGGAGAAGACAGCCCGGGGGTAACCGACGTGGACAAGACGAACATTCTGCGCGCGTGGGCGGTCCAGCTCTATGCACCGGAGGTGCCTCTCTACGTGAGCATTTCGCGACCCGAAAATAGGTACCACCTCGAACGCCCTGGGAGCACAAGCACGTCCGTCACGTGCGTGTCGGAGCTTCGGATGGACTTTTTCGCGACGACGTGCATTGCGCCGGGCGCGTCGACCCTCGTCACAAACCTTCTCCGCGAGCAGAGCGCGTACTACGAGGCCGAGCTCGCGTCGCACAACAAGCTGCCGTGGGTGGAGGACTACGCGCTCGGCGTCAGCACGAACGTACGGCGTCTCCTCGCCGCAGGGCACATAGTCGGGATATCGTTCGCGGACGCGGCTGCCGCGATCAACATGCGCTTCCGGGCGACCCTTATCGGCGTGCGTGACAGCATGCACATAGGGCGGCGTGGGGGCGTCGTGCTCAATCCGGGACACAGGCACATACTGCGGGCGGGCGAGGAGCTCTTTGTGTGCGCGGCCTCGAACAGAATGATGGACGACATCCGCGAGTTTATTCGGAAGAGCGACTGCCTCGCGTGCCTGGCACGCGAGAAGCCCCTCTTGGCGTTGGCGTCCTCCGTCATCGACAATGCCGCGTTTGTCGCACCGCAATCGCGCGGCAAGCCACGCAGCCTCTCCGCGCTGCGTCCGCCCTCGTTCGACATTGCGACGACGCCCATGTTCTCGACGTCGATCGTGGGCGACCCGCGCGCGCCGTTTCAAGGGGCGCGTCTCCAGCCGTGCTATGTTTTGCCCGCGGGGACGGAGGCGACGCTGGCGTCGGTTACCCTTAAGACGGCTGCGCACTTCCGCGGTCACGTGGTGGTTTGCGCAGAGTCGTTTGACGGCATTTTTCGGTTCGTGGCGCGGCTTCGAGCGGCGTGCCTCCCGCGCGATTCGCTGCGGGCCATCGTCCTCGTCAGCCCAAGGCCGCCGTCGGCGTATGTGTGGGAGAGCGTGTCGCAGTTTGCAGGCGTGTACTACTTGCGTGGATCGGCTGCGCGCGCCGAAAGCCTACTACGCGCCGGGTGCAAGACGGCCGACCGCGTCGTCGTCTTGAGGTGCGCTTCGGTGGATGTAATATGTGCGCGTGCAAGTGTGTGTGTGCGCATGCGTCTCTACACGCGTGTGATGCGCGCGATCTCCGCTCACACTCCATTCCGCCGGCACAGCAACCCGACGTCCCTCGCGGCCGTGGGCACCGACACGGAGCGCGCGCTACTGGACGCGCAGGCCATCATGGCCACGCGCATGGTCCGCGTGGTCGACGGCGATGGCCCTCGTCCCGTCCCCATGGCCACCGAACTGCTCTATCCGGAGAACATGAAGTTCCTCGCTCAGCCCGGCAGCGCCAACATCGAGAAGCGCCATCTCTCGCACTTTTTCCTTCCGGCGTACGCCGCGGGACAAGGGTGGACGGCGTCGCTGGTCGACACTGTCGTCTACACGAGCATACACGAGCCTTACCTCGTTGATATTATGTACGCGTTGATTGGCGGCCAGGCGCATGACGAAATGGCCGCAGACGGCGACCCCTCGGGTGCGGTTGGGCGTGGCGCAACGCTCGTGCAGCTCGTACTACCCGAGGGCTCGGTGGGGCGTCCGTATGGCGCTGTGTTTCAGGAGTGCGCGCGCGGGGACGGCGTGGTGCTGCTGGGCATCTACCGCGCCCCCTCGGCCGCGCTGGGCAATTCGCTGCCGTACGTGTACACGAACCCACCGACAGACGTCGTGCTGAACGAGGGCGACCACCTCTTTGCGCTGTGTCTCCTGTCGCACGAGGAGTCGCTCGCGTGAGGGCATAGCATTGCCAGTGAACGTGGACAAGTACAGACAACCGCCTTATTTTTACATTGACAATGGAGAGGGGTAACTTCTCTGCCTAAATTTAGTATGCTGCCGCTAGCCTCGAGTTGCTCCCAGCACTGCATACAGTTCCCGTTGCTCATAAACACAAACCGTCACTTCAAGGTGATTGGTTTCTCATCTTCATTGCTTGCCGGCGTCGCGGGACCCGCCCAACGACGCGCACTCACAGCCAAGGCACACACGCACGCGCACGCACGCGCGCAACGCAGCACACGCATAGCAAATCGTATAAGGGGCACGGGACAGTGCGCGCAGGCACGGTCCACAGCAACCCCATTTCAAATCACACGCCACATAAAAGCGTAAATCGCCAGCCCAGCCAACGCGAAGAGCAGCGCCTTCACATCCTCAATCCCTCTTCCCGCCGCCCGAACCCTTCACGCGAGAATGCCGGTTGCGTGCGCAGGCGCGTGTCCCTTGCCACCGACGGCGCCCCACGCCGACCACAGCGCAGAGCTCCCGCGCTCCCACCAGCCCGAGATGCGCGTCACGGATGCCAGCGCAATGTCGAGTTGGCTCGCGGCAAACTTGATCGCGCCCGTCGCCACCTTCGGCATCGGGATGCGCGCGTTGACGGGGATTCGAAGCAGGACCTGCGCGAGCTGGATGCCCACGCGCGCGCGGCCGAGCACGTCCCTGTAGCGCAGCGCCTTGAACTCGCCGTAGAGTTCGGCAAAGTGGATGAGGTCCGCACAGACGTCGCTCGTAATTTTCGATATCTCGTTGATAACCTTGCGCAGCGACACGAGCGTCTCGTGCACGACAGAGCGGTCGATCTTGAGGTCGGGATTTTGGCGGTTGATTTGGTCCACAATTTGGAGGATAATCTCAAACTCGCCGTCGAAAAAGTCGCGGTACACCTGCGCTCGGCCGGCGAAAGCGTGTGAGCGACAGCATCACACCACCGTGGACGCTCGTGTTAACCGTCGTACGCGTGCGGTGCGAGTGAATGTGTGAATGGGAGTTCGTGTTGTGTGTGCGTGCGTGCGTGCGTGCGTGCGTGCGTGCGTGTCACGTGAGTGCCAAGAAATGCGCACCTGCTTGATGACCTCCGCAAAGACGTCGTCCGAATTTGCGTTCACAGCGGTGCCCTTGAGGTCATACGCAGCGCGCGACGTCGGATTGCGCAGCGTTTCGTACGCAACGGATACCTCTGCGGTGGCGGGAGAGAGAGGGGGAACGTCAGCCACTATTCGCACACGTCGCGACCAACAAGGCACGGGCCCAATGGCCTCACTGCCGCTCACGCGAGTAATCGCACAAGTCAGCAGACACTGTTCCGTTAGCAAACGTACTCTGAAAGGCGCGCGTCGCGAGAGGGTCATCCTTGTTCTTGTCCGGGTGAATTCGCCGCGATATCTGAGGCAGCACGAGGGACGCGGGGATATTAGCGCCAAGCGGAGAATGGCCCATCGGCCCACACTGCGCCACACTGTCTCATCGCAAAAAAAGACACCGCTGTACCCAAGTCCCACGCACGCACACGCGCGCTGATGGGATGCCACTGCGCGCACCTTGAGGTATTGCCTCCGCACCGTGTCGGGCGTGCACTCGGCCGCGGTCACGCCAAGCACATCGTAAAAACACTCCGCGGCCACAATGCGCCGGATTTCGGTGGCAGTGAGATCGTCCATGCTGGCGTCGAGCGCTCGCAAAGCGGCCAGGAGCGCGTTATCGGTTCAGAGCCATTCGCCGCCCGTCGCACAGCCGAGCGGCGATGCCCCTTCCCGTTAAGACACAGCGGGAGAGTGAACTGCGAGAGCGGAGAGCACTGCGGAGGCGCGTATTGCTCCGGAGGGGGTTTCAGCTGTGTGGCACGCCTTTCTATGAGGCCGCCGAACTTTCGACGGGATGGGGCGGAGGCGAAACTAGCGCTCACGGAGTCTGCTATTTGGTATTATGACATGAAGAGAGCGTGCTCAACACGCCGACGAAGCAAAGGACAAGACGTGCGAGTGCGGAGCGAACACGTAATTATGACATGCAACGCACGCACACACACACACACACGCACGCACAGGGCACGCATACCCAAAACGCTCCGCTGGCCATTGTCCATGTCCGCACGTGTGCCCGCCATACTTGCCCATTAGCAGGACTCACCGGCCATCCGAAAATTAAATTGAAAAGATTGGGAAATTGGGCCAGAAATTGGCAATCAGTTTCAAATTAAATGTGCTATCGGCACCTGGACTCAAAATTAATTGAAGCGACTGGGCAAAGTGAGGCAAATTTATCCAACAGTTCAAATTAATGGGCCGTCGACGCCTGGACTCATTGTGTCGACTGATAAGGTATTGAGCAATGGCGCAAAACTGTCGAAAAATGGACAAAACTCAAGTAAAAATGGGAAATCAATGCCATTGGCCAACTCTGACGTCAATTCCACGTGAGTTGCAATAGGTACTTATTAGGCTATGCGAGTATATTTTATCTAATAATGGATATACTGGTTAATTATATACTAATGAAGCAATATTGAAAATTTCATCCGGGGTGCTTGTTACGCAATCACTTTGGGATTCTCCCCGAGTTCCGTTTGTTGATGCTACTGCCGTGCGCGCCAACACACGCGCTTTCACAGCAAATCTCGTGAGGATATAAATGGGTGAGTCGTAATCTGCGCCTGTTATTCGCGAAAAATGAGGGCGCTCACCGCGATTGCCGTGCTTGTTGTGCTCGCGGGCTCCGCGCTCGCACACGACATAGCTGGGACGGAGTATTTCACGACGCACAGCTTTGTCAAGCCCATCGACCCCGAGAGCATCCGCTTCGACGACCCCGACATTAAGGAGTGGTGGGTAGATCAGCGTGTGTAACGTTCGCTTGCCGTGATCGGACAACAGCGTCTTACGTGCTTTGTCACCTATAGGCATTTCCATACGTACTGGTACCAAACGAACAAGGCGTCTCGCGATGCGGCCCTTTCCCTCCGCTACAAGCTGCTGCAAGAAGTCGAGTCGGGTCGAATGGTTGTTGTTTTCAACGGCATAACGAATGACGTGATTCCCGCTGTGAACGTGTCGAACATCCCGTACTTCAATGAGGTGCGCCAAGTGCCGTGCGCGCGCGACGCCTTCGCATCGCATGATTCCATCCTGGCCTATGCAATGTGGCCTGTAGTGTTGGATCGGACTCTTGACGTGTTTCTGGCATCCCTCAACGCAGGGCCCTGTCGGACCCCATCCCATTGGTTCGTTTGAGGTTGGTCAGTCGCACGTCGTTGCGTACTCTACACCTCGGCACTCGCCGACCTCGTCTATATTCATAATTGAAGACGGCCGTGCCGTTGAGCGCACTTCTGTCTTCTAATGCGAGAGCCGGCCTCTTATGTGCGCAGACATGGGTGCCGCGCGAGTCTGTCGCGGCTGCCCTCTCGTTCTTCATGCTGAACCGCGGCGACCTCACCATTCTTATTCACCCGCTTACGCGCCACGAAATCGAGGACCACACGCACAGGGTGAGAGCGCCTCGCTGCGTCACGCCGTCCGGGTACACTAGTATGCAAAGTAGCTGTGGCGCATGACTGCAGCTTTTGGACCTCGGGCGGCAGTGTCCCGCCAGTTTGCATGCATGCTCAGCCGACTCGTTCTCATCATGGGTGTCGCCGGCCTGTGCCCGTCGTGTAGGCAATGTGGCTCGGACGCGTCCAGAACATCGACCTCACAGTGTTGTCGGCGGATCTTGGCGAGCCGCCGCGTCAGTACCCCGAGCTTGGCCTTGGCTACTCTGCACCACAGCAGTAGGCCCATTGCACCGAAGTCAGTCAGCCGATGGGCAGCGATTTTTGGTGACTAAAATGTATTGTCTCAGCCGCGGTTTCAGATTCCGGTTGCTGACTCTCTGGTCCCAACGCTGACTCCGGCTGATCCCAATGTTGACTCTCACGTCCCCATGATGAGTGCGCGTTCGGTTGCCGACTATGGCCGGCTCACTGAAGCAGCCGTGTCGTATACTGCCTGATACAGGGCAGTCGGGACGCCGAGGGGTTTGCGTTGGTGGGTCAGTTTTGTCCTGCGGCGGTGACCGGCTGCAATCGCCGAAAACGACAGGCAGCGCGCCGTTTGAGTTGCTGCAATCGGCGAAAAACGACTTCTCAAGTTGGTGGGTGTTCTCGAGTGCACGCACATTCGGCGATCTCTCCAATTGGTGTATTCCCAGCGTTCCACGGGTTGCTGCGCAACCCTTTGAAGGTCTGACGCCCACACACCTGTCCGCCCTTTTCCTTTTCAGGCATTTTTTAAGCGTAGCTGCCAGAATAGGCCGCGTGGACTGCCAAATCAAGTCACGTGAAAATCGCCGTTTCCTCAGTTTTTGAGAGATCGAATATGCCCGGCCGTTTCGTACACATGGCTCGGTTGGGCCAGCGAACGTCACTGCGCGTACCCAACACACACGCACACACACGGCACACACACGCACACACACCGGCGCATTGCGCGCGCACACACTCTCCTCTCCCCCCCCGTTTACGCAGCCTGTCGTGTACACAGCCGGCAGTTGCCGCTGACCCGGATCCAGAAGCCCGGTAGGAAGGCGGGTACCTATTTATCCTCACCACTCTCACACCTATGCTTGTCAGGACCGGCTTATTGGTAATACCCCGTGAACGGACCCACAGCATGCCGTATCGCCGTGCGCAACGCCGCCCCGCGTGGGTGGCTTTGGCCGCGGCGACCGTTGCCCTCGTCGTCGCAGCGCTCGCGCCGGACGCCGCTCAGGGCGCGCCATCCCAGGTGGATCCCCACGATGCCTTCGTTCCGAACGGCCACATGCACGGCTTCGAAATGCCCGCGCACCCGCTCATCGGCAGGCGCAACACCGACGTGCCGCACACCAAGCACGCGTGCATCCACGACGAGATTGTCAAGGACATCAAAAGCGCCCCCTCGCACGTGTCGTACGCGGACCACCCGTGGGACGAGTCGGCGGGACGCAACCGGCGCGCGCTCGACAGCGCCTCGTTCAAGCCGTTCCGCGTCAAGGCGTTCTTCGCGAACGTCGACCCGGCGACCAACGGGGAGCTGACGACGACCACGGCGAATCTCATCAAGAGCCAGCTGGTGCCCGCCGCGATCCAGACCCTCGGGAGCATTCTGCGCGTCGTTCCCGTCAGCGGACCCCTCCGCATCAGCCGCTTCTGCAACAGCTACTACATGTGCGCCGGCGGCATCAAGTGCGCCGGGTACGAGTCGTCGCCCATGTGCGGCAAGGTGTCGATTCCTGCCGACCACCTCTCCGAGGCGCGCGTGTACACGGGCTGCAGCGGCACGGGAACGGTCATTTCGCCCGCGGGTGCGGGTGTGGCGGACGCCGACTTCATCCTGTACGTGACGGCGACGTCGAACGGCTGCGGATCGAACGTGCTTGCCTTTGCGCAGCACTGCGCCCAGGACCAGTACGACAGGCCCATTGCCGGAACGGTGAGTCTGCTCTCATTACACTTATTAATATGCTGCGCTCGTCCCCGCGCCGGCGTCGCGTGTGCGATCGCCCGTGGCCTGACTTGGTGTATGTGTTTCGTGCGTTCGGCCGACGGGCGCCAACTGCACGATCTTTTTCCCCCCACGCCGGCACGAAACTTAGCCGTCTCTGAGTCTCTGTTGATTGCCACTCATCGCTCTCCGTCCCCTCGCAGGTCAACTTCTGCCCCAAGCTGCTTGATGCGAACAGACTGTACGATTTCTACATGACGACGCTTCACGAGCTGACGCACGCGCTCGTTTTCTCGGCGGGCCTCTACCCCTACTACAGGTAAGCGAGACGGTTCTTGTTTTAGTGCGGCTTGCAATCGACTGCTGTCGTCCACGTTCAGTGTTGATCAGTTCGCCAACCTACCCTTCTTCCTCACCCTCGGTTGCCCCCAGGGATGCGAACGGCAACCCGCGGACTGCGCGCAGCTCAAGCGGCACCCCGAGCACAGCCGACGCATCGTACCAGCGCACAATCAAGACGTACTCAGATACGTACCTTGCAAAGACGGTCCAGAAAATGGTGACGGAGAAGGTCGTTGCGGAGGTGCGCCAGCACTCGGGATGCACGTCGCTCGACGGCGCCGAGATCGAGGACGGCGGCGGTTCGGGGACGGCGGGCAGCCACTGGGAGGAGCGCATCTTCATGAACGAGTACATGACGGGCGTCTCGAAGCCGAACGCCATGATCTCGACGCTGACGCTCGCGGCGTACGAGGACAGCAACTGGTGGGTTTTTGGAGTATTATGTTTGCAACCGCCAACCGTCGACTGACGTTGTGCCGTACGCTTGCAGGTACCGGGTCGACTACAGCCAGGCGTCCACGCTCGGTTGGGGCCACAACGCGGGGTGCGCGTTCCACATGCTGCGCTGCCTCTCGCTCTCCAACGGGCAGACGACGTCGAATTTCCGCAAGAATTTCTGCCTCGGCAACTACCAGGCCACCGGAAGCACCTGCTCCGTTGACTCGGCCAAGGCCGGCACGTGCGGCGTCGGCTGCACTGCGGACGGCTACTCCTTCGGCTATTGCGCGCGGGCGACATACACGTCGAGCCTCCCCGCGCAGTTCCAATACTTTTCGAACCCGGCGGTCGGCGGCACCTCGGACATCGGCGATTTCTGCCCCTACTGGACGGGTTTCAGCAACTCCGGGTGCAACATACAGAACGGGGAGCGCTGCATCATGGGGGTGCTTCCGGGCTACTCCAACCTCAGGGGCAATTGCCTTGCGATGATCTGCGGCACGATCAACAGCCAGTGGCTGCTGCGCTTCACCTACGGCTCGTACAACGTGGACTGCTACAACGAGGGCGACACGGTGCGGACGGCCGACGGCGCAACGTTCGTATGCCCGAACGTGCGCGACTACTGCGCGCGCATGGACTGCAGCACGACGTGCGGAGCCGCGAACAACCTGGGAAAGTGCGTGGAGGGGAAGTGCCGGTGCGTGGACGGAACGTCGGGAGACGACTGCGTCGCGGCGGTGACGTATAGCTGGAAGATTACGTCGTACGGGGCCTGTAACAAGCCGTGCAACGGAGGCACGCAGGCGCCGGCGACGTTCGAGTGCCGCGACTCGAACAATGTTTTGGTGGACGCGTCCAAGTGCGCTGGGATTGCGCAGCCGACGACGACACAGGCGTGCAATGCCAACGCGTGCTACTACAGCGTGATCAATTACGGGGACTGCAACGCACTCTGCGGCGCCGGGCAGCAGCAAGGCACGCTCGTGTGCGTGGAGCCCTACGGGTCTGCCACGGTGGGGGCGCGGGACGCCGTTCATAGCTAATTATTGTGCAATCTGATTCACTCACTTTGGTGGTTTGGGATATGCAGGTGGACGGCAGCTACTGCAGCACACTGACGAAGCCCTCGACCACGCGCGCGTGCACGGGCACCACGTGCGGCACGAATGTCCCGTCCGACTGGTCCAAGTGCTCGCTCGAGTGCAACAATGGCACGCAAACGCGCACGTATCAATGCCAGAGTGCCGCCGGCGCTGTTCTCCCCGATGGCGCGTGTGCGGGGCAGGCGGTGCCCTCTCCTCTTGTGAGGCCGTGCAATGTTCTCAAGTGCGCGTATGAGATCTCTACCAGGACGGACTGTTCCGCGCTGTGCGGAAGCGGTACGCAAACGGTCACGTACGTCTGCCGCAACCCCAACAACGGACAGCTGGTATGTTCTGCTCATTCACTCCAGTCACACACCCCTTACCTTCTCACCCACCTTGTGGTTTTACATTTGCTCCTTCTATCTGCTTGCGAACGACACCATTGTTCCTGACCAAACGACACACTGATACCGTGATAGGCGTCGTCGACGACGTTGTGCGGCACGATGCCGTCGACAACAGTGGCCTGTGTCGGCGCGTCCACGTGCCAGTGGACCGTGACGTCATACTCGGCCTGCTCGATGCCGTGCAATGGTGGCTCGCAGTCGCCTGCAACGTTCTCTTGTGTGTCGGGAGGCGTCGCTGTCCCCGAGTTCAACTGCAACGGGCTGACGAAGCCCACGACGACGGTCGCGTGCAACGCCAAGAACTGCGCGTACGTCGTCGTCAACTACGGTGCATGCAGCGCGACGTGCGGAACAGGCACGCAGAAGGGCGAGCTTCAGTGCCAGGAACCTTACGGCTCGAAGCAGGTGCGCGGCCATTGATAATTGTCGAATTGTGCGCACGCTGTACGACGGCTCCCTCGTCTTCGGCCGAGTGTGACGTCTGAATCTGTCGCCTTCCATTTGTAGGTCGACCTGAAGTACTGCAGCGGACCGGCACCTTCGACATCGCGTGCGTGCGAGGGCACGACTTGCGGTGGCTGGGTGCCTTCGGACTGGTCGACGTGCTCGAAGGAGTGCAACAATGGCACGCAGACGCGCACGTACGCGTGCTTGAGTGCGGCGGGACAGACGCTTCCGAACGACGCGTGCGCCGGGAGCACACCTCCTTCTACCGTGCGGGGGTGCAATCCGCTCAAGTGCGCGTGGCAGCTAACGTCGAAGAGCGACTGCAGCGCAGTGTGCGGGAGCGGCACGCAGACGCTGACGTATACGTGCATCAACGGCAACACTCGGCAAGCGGTGAGTGTCGGCGAGTTTATCGTCACTCGTGTGTGCGCACGTGGTCGATTCTGATCAAAGGTTTTGTGCGGCTGTTTATAGGCGGTGAATGCGGATCTCTGCGGCACGAAGCCCGCGTCGACGGCGTCCTGCACGGGCCCTTCGACGTGCCAGTGGGCTGTCACTCGCTACACGGACTGCACGTCGCCTTGCAACTCCGGGACGCAATCTCCGGCTGCGTACGCGTGCCAGACGACGGCGGGCGCTGCTGTGGCGGAGAGCAACTGCAACGGACTGAAGAAGTCGAACGCGACGGTGGCGTGCAACACGAAGGCATGCGGGTATGTCGTCGCCAACTACGGTGCATGCAGCGTGTCATGCGGAACGGGGACGCAGAAGGGCGAGGTCCAGTGCCAGGAGCCGTACAACAACCAGAAGGTATTGCGACTGCGCGCCATGTCACCGATGTCTTCGATTGACACGCGCACTGTTACTCACTGGCCCATTTCCCCTTTTCTTGTCGTGCAGGTCGACGTCAAGTACTGCAGCGGTCAGACAGCGCCGTCGACGTCCCGCGCATGCAATGGCACGCTGTGCGGCAGCTGGGTCGCCTCCAACTGGACGTCGTGCTCGAAGGACTGCAACAACGGAACGCAGTGGCGCGTTTACACGTGCAAGTTGAGCAACGGGACGACGGTTCCGGACAGCGGCTGCAACGGAAAGACTGTCCCTTCGCCGAACCGCTCGAAGAACGAGACGCGTTCGTGCAATCCTCTCAAGTGCACGTGGTCGATGGAGGAAGAAAGCCCATGCTATGGCTCGTGCGGAATCGGCCAAAAGGTAAGCCGAATGAGTCGATATTGAGTCAGGCGTCGCTCCTTTCTTTCTTTCTTTACTGGCGGACCGAACTCGACGGAAGGGTTCCGTAGCTTTATGCAAAGGCAGGCTGTCGCTAATTACCCCTTGCTCTTCTGCGCAGTACCAATACTACTTCTGCACCAACCCGAACAACCCGGACTATCCCTGGGTGCGTCACTGTGCACTTGCCGCGCGTATGCTTGTAACAGTTGTAACAGTGATGCAAGCCCTTGGATTTGACAGCGGACAGCGCGCGTAGGGGCTGGTCTCGCATCTTCCCAGTTGCTTGTGTCTAACAGCCCTCGCCTCTCCGCCCTCCATCGCAGACCGACGAGAGCAACTGCCTCGGTGCCCGCCCGCCGTACATGCAATCGTGCAAGTTGGACACGCCGTGCTTTTGGTGGGTCACCAACTACACGGCCTGCTCCGCGCCTTGCAACGGCGGCACGCAGTCGCCGAGCGCCTTCGAGTGCCACGACCCGGCGGACAATTCGGTCCTCGACGCGTCGTATTGCGCAGGCGTCGCCAAGCCGACGCAGACGCAGCCGTGCAACGCGGACGTGTGTGCGTACGCCGTTGTCAACTACGGCCCCTGCTCTGTCAAGTGCGGCACGGGCACTCAGACGGGCACGCTCCAGTGCCAGGAACCCTATAAGAAGACGTCGGTGAGTGTCACTGGTGTCCGGACTGATCAGTCCCGCCCTCTCCGTCACCCTCTCGTTTCTCACTTTTTTTCCCCCGCATTTGCAGGTGAATCTCTCGTACTGCAGCACCCTGACGAAGCCGTCCACGTCGCGCTCGTGCAAGGGCACCTCGTGCACATAAGCCGTGTGTGCCGGTTGACTGGCCATTCGGCCGATTTCAGTTAGCCCGGGTGTTGAGGGCTCACTGTGTCACGCTTGTTTTCAAACCCGGCGGTCACTTCGCGTGAAAGCCGTTGTAATACTCTCAGTGTAGGCATATAAAACGGCAAGCCATTGACCCTCTTGCCCGCACATAGCCGTGCCGCATCCCCAGCTGACCGGCAGTCGACAGTGCGAGGGCACCAGCGAACTGAAGAAAACTGCCACGGCTGAGATCGAGTGTTCATCCGGGGTGTGTGCCATGTTCTTGTTGCACAGTGTTTTCCTTTGTTTTTCGTCCATTTATCCACAAAAAAACAGTACTGTTCGTATTCACCACACGAGAGAGAGAGAGAGAGAGAGAGAGAGTGTGTGTGTGTGTGTGAGAGAGAGAGAGAGAGAGTGTGTGAGAGAGAGAGAGAGAGAGAGAGAGAGAGAGAGAGAGAGAGAGAGAGAGAGAGAGAGAGAGAGAGAGAGAGAGAGAGAGAGAGAGAGAGAGAGAG
>CALSCQ010002782.1:0-11028 GCA_943704525.1 Pigoraptor vietnamica | reverse complement strand
GTGTGTGTGTGTGTGTGTGTGTGTGTGTGTGTGTGTGTGTGTGTGTGTGTGTGTGTGTGTGTGTGTGTGTGTGTGTGTGTGTGTGTGTGTGTGTGTGTGTGTTTGTGTGTGTGTGCAGGCGTGCGTGTGTGCGTACATGTGTGACTGTATGTGTGTGTACGGGGCGACTTTGAAACGTGAGTGAGGGGTGTGCATGGACGAAGGAGTGGAGTCCACTGCCACAATTCACAAGCGACTCATTCTCTCTCTCACGCACTCACCGGACCCTCGTAGTGGTCCAGGCGCGCGGCTTCCTCCTCTGTAACTCTCACAATGTACCCGGAAACGGTCGCGTGCTGCGTGGGCGTGATGGCGGGGTAGTCACGTCCGCGTATGCGGTACCTGTGGTATCCCTGTCACAGGCCCGTGTGTCAGCAACGTGTGTGTGTGTGTGTGTGTGTGTGTACTGTGTGTGTGTGTGCATGTGTGTGTGTGTGTGTATGTCTGTGTGTGTGTTGTGTATGTGTGTTCGTTGTGCGTGTGTGTGTGTGTGCGTGTGCGGTGTGCGTGAGTGCCTGTGTGTGCGTGTCTGTGTGTGCTTTGCGTGTGCGTGCGCCAGAAACAACGCTCCACAAACAACAACCAAGAAGAGGACACGTTCACCCAATCTCGCAAGCACGAGCAACTGAAAGTGAGAGAGTAACAACAGCTTCCAATGTGCGAGTTCACACACCTCTATCGTGGCGGCCTCAAACGTGGGCACGCGCCCAATCACCCGCTGGATGACATCGGCGTACATGAGCGTCCCATAGACGAACAGGACGACGGGCGTCTGCATGGTGCGAGAGAGGGAGAGACACGTGCGGAACGCTGTGCGAAACATTCATTAGTTGCGAGTTTCGAGTTCAAAACGCGAGGCAAAGCAGACGCGCACGTGAGTCGGCGATTCGGCCTCTCCGACAATTGACCGGACACATTCGCCCGGACAGTGCGAACGTCCGTCACTGACAGTGGTACCTTTGACAACCTCTATCCGGCTCGTGCGACAGTCCTACGTAGGCCCACGAAGGGAAGGCACGCCACGCAATGCTGCCGCGGTTTAATGGCCTCAGTTTAGTGGCGCCGCCTAAGTGAAATTCCCCAGGGGGACTTATGACTGATACACGCACGCACGCACGCACACATCTCCACATGAACACACACACACACGCGAATGGCACAAAAAAACAGAGAACGCAACACGAGGCACGCGCTCCCGCCACAGCTTGAGTCCGGGGAGTTCCTAGACGTCTCTTCTGCCAAGCGCCGGCGGAAGGGTTCCCCTCGTCGCACGACGTTATCGCCGGGCAGACCTCAGCCGATCACAAATTTGTCCGCGTTGCCGTCAAGCCACTGTTTGATGTAAGGGTTCGATGGGGACCCAAACGCGGACGGTATCTCTTTTGCCAGACGCACGATTTGGGCGGATGTGCGGACGCCGAAGTCAAGCGCCGCCTGCAGCACGTCCCTTCGTCCGGCACGCGCCCACAAATCCACGCGGAAAGGCCGGCATATTATCTCGATGCCCAGGTCTCGCTCGAGTGCGAATGTGTCGTAATTAACAGGTATCGCTTCCTTTGGAATCGCCGACGCAAGTTCCGCAAACCCGAATCCGAAAGTCCCTTTTTCCTGCCGCCCGGCAAGCCATCCCGCAAATTCGTGGGGCGTCACTCCCCTCGGAATCGCGGGACCCTCCGGCGCAACCAACACGCCCGGGTTTCGCTCGAATGCGGCCCGCACGAAGCGCATGTCCCGTACGTGCGCAAGTGCCGTCATGAGCTCGGAGCGCACCGACCAGTCCACGACGTCGGGCCGGTTCGTCTCGAACCACCGCACAAAATCGAGGCGCCCGTCCTGCAACGCCGCAAGGAATCCGGCCCGCAGCTCCTCGTCCGTCACGCCCCGCTCGAGTGCCCAATGGAACAGCCGCCACCGACGCGACTGGACGGCCGCACTCAGCGACACGCGCGCATCCGGCAGCCGACTGGCGATGATCGTCGCGAGCCGAAAGTGCCCGGCGCGAACGGCTGTGGCCAAAGCTTTGGCCAGATCAAAAGGCTCGAATGGCTCCAAACGTCCTGGGTGGCCAGCCGTCAACATGTACGAAACCATGTCATAGTGCCCCGCGGCGACGGCCGCCTCCACGGTCGAAAAGATTTGGAGCCCGTCCACGCGCTCGCACACGTGGCGGAGCAGAGCGAAGTCGCCGGCCTGAAAACAGTGCGCATACCACTTTGGTGCCAAGACGCGCTCAACGACAGTCCCGCCAAAGCACGGCTGCACCTGTTGCGATACGATGGACAGCATGACGTCGACAATCTCTGGCGTCAGGTGCAATTCGGGTATGTGGGACATCGGCTGCCATTCGAGTGGGAGGGCTCTCGGGTCCGCGCGTGTTCCATTCTGCAGCGCATCCACGTGCATGCCGATTATCGCCTCGGGTATCCCGAGATACCCTTTCGACCTCATCCACTCGAGCGCAGCAATCGCCCCGTGGTGGAGCAGCAGCCCAATCGCCATGGACTGTCCTATCTTGTCCAAACGCCGCGACATCACGTCCGCGTCGTCGTAACGGCCACGACGGAGAAGGGACACGAGTCCCCCGGAATCACTGCCGAACGTTCGCAGAACCCACTCGCGCGTGCCCCACTCGCGCGCGCCCGCATGCTCGAAGGCCATCCCGCGAAGGCGCTCCAAAACTACGTCGTCAGTCCCCATTTGAAATGCCCGCGTGGCAATCGACTCCATCGCCGTCTCAGGGAGCGCGCCAAAGGCAACAGGGGCCCGGCTGGCCGCGCGTTCGAGTGCATCGACAGAGGCGGCCGTTGCAGCAAGCATGAAAAGAGTCTCGGACACCTCCACCTCGCAATTCTCCGTGCACACCGCCTTCTGTGCATCCCGAAGAACGCCGACGACGCTGTGGACGAGCACTTCGCACGAGAGGGCGTCGATCGTGAGCTCGGCCAATTGCGCCGGCAGAACAAAGGAGAGCAGCCGGCCAAGAAGGGCAGCGTCTCCCATTGCAATTGCAGCTTTCGCGGCATCACAAGCGGCTGTGTCGTCTGACGCGAGGAAGGAGGGCGCTCGGTCCAACAGCGCAACCAGTTGATCGCGAGTCAGACGCCAAAGCCCCGCTTCCACGTACCAGCCACGGTTCGTAACGATTTCACGACGATTGCATGCGATGAAGACGAACACGTCCAAGTCGCCTCGTTGAAGCGCATACGTAGTGGACGCATTGGAGCAGTGGGTCACGCGACCGCGCTTGACCTCGTCCTCGTGGAGCAGCTGAATCACCTCGAGGTGCCCGCTCCTCGCCGCGAGGTCAATGTCCCAGTAACCATACGGGCGGTACCGCGACAAATCGCCGACGACGCTGTCGTTGACGACCGTGTCGCGAATGCGGTCGAGGAAGTCGCAGAGCCGCTTGCACGTCGCGCGGAGGTGGCCCACGTCGGTAAGCGTGAACCGCGCAAGCTTGACGAGGTGGACGAGCACCTCCTCCGACAGGTCGAGGAGGAGCGACACGTCGCTCGCGCCCTCGGAGTCGTCCATGGCGCCGGACAACGCGATTGGATGCGAGCACAACGAGACAGATAAGATATCAGGCGCGATTGGTCACGTGAACGAGGGACGTTGTGTTGTTACCTCCATCTCCAGGGCTCGTCAGTTTTTAATCGTTTAATCGCGCGTTTCAGGTCTCTCTGTGTGGGCCCCCTCTCTGCAAAGCCTCATTGACATAAGGGCGGAATTGTCTGTGCGCGCCCAATATGGACATCGACGCGTGCGTTGAAGCGCCTTCTCTCTCCTTTTCGGACGTTCCGATCGAAGTGGTCGCTGTGCACGTCGCGAAGCACCTGACTCAGAGGGACCTCGCATCGCTCTCGCACACGTGCGCCACACTCCGGAAGAATCTCAGGCACCTCCGCCTCTTTTCTCTCTCTCGACAATGCGCCGTCTTGTACCACGAGAGCCCCGCGTTCCGCGCCGCCGTTCGCGACGTGATCCCGGCAAACAGGCTCGTCGTCAACCTCGAAGAGTATGATCCGCGCGCACCATCGACCGCCATCGACCGCGAATCCGACGGTGAACACGACTTCTCCGACATTGCCGACGTGCACACGCTGAGGCTTCGTCGCTGCGGGGGGATGTGGGACGTTTTCCCGCTCGGGCGCGGCCACATTCACACGCTCGATCTCGCCTTCTGCCGCCAAGTGCGCGATGTGTCGGCGCTCGGTGCCATCCACACGCTTGATTTGACGGGGTGCGAGCGCGTCGATGACTTTTCGGCGCTTGGGACAGTGCACACGCTCGTTCTCGCGCAGTGTTTTGGTCTGTCGGACGTTTCGTCGCTCGGCAATGTCCACACGCTCGATCTCAGCTGGACGCCCGTCTGGAACGTGTCTCGCCTCGGTCGCGTGCACAACTTGAATCTCAGCTATTGCTACTCGGTTAGGGATGTCTCGGCCCTTGGGACGTGTCACACGCTTCGACTCTCCGGAACCCATGTCAGCGACGTGTCCAAGTTGGGGCGCGTGCACACGCTCGATCTTTCGTGCTGCACGTCGGTCGTGGACGTGTCGGCGTTGAGCTCCGTGTATGATCTCGATCTCTCGGGATGCCCCTTAGTCGTCGACGTGTCGTCGTTGGGTCGCGTTCATACACTCTCCTTGCGTAGCTGCGCGAACGTTTGCGACGTATCCGCTCTCGGCGGAGTCCACACTCTTGGCCTGAGTTTTTGTCAGCGCATCAGCGATGTCTCGGCGTTGGGCCGCGTCCATAATCTCGATCTCATGTCGTGCAACAACGTGCGGGACGTCTCGGCTCTCGGGACCGTCCACACGCTGAACCTGTGCGAGTGTCGCAGCATTCAAGACGTGTCTGCGCTTGGCGGAGTGCACGCGCTCAACATCGTCGGGTGCGTCGCCATCGTTGACGTTTGGTGTGTCGCCGGCGTGAAGTACCTCACTACGAACGCCGCCACGGGCGCGCTTGCCAACGGACAGTCCGTGGACGACGAAGGGGCCGATGTTGTCGATGACTCGGATGGTCTCTGATGGAAGTAGGGGTAGCAAAATTGCATGGAAAGTGGGCTAAGGCGAATATTGGTGTGGGCGAGCGTGAAGTAATGATGCGTGCGCGTGTGTTGAGTGCGTATTTATCTGATCATGCGGCAGCATTGAATGCGTCGGTGTGATGTCATTTCATTCGATGGCATCGGCGTTGAGGAAGGGCGGCACCCATTTCTCCGCGTCTGTCGGGTCCACAGCGGCCGTTCTCCCGCCAAAAAGTAGCGTCGACGTATAGTCCACGCCGCTGTTGAAGCCCGGAAAGAGTACTTCGGCTGTGGCGGGAAACGCAGCGGCGGGAACGGCACCGCGCGCGAACACGGACGCGGGGCATTGGGGACAGAGGGGAGCATTTTCAACCTGTCCGGACGACAGATGTTACCACGCGTGTGTTGCGCGCAGTCGTACGCACACAATTGTCACACAATTCGCAAGCAAGTCGTTGGAGTCACACACGCACCGAATTGCACTTTAACCGACGGCATAAGGCCAGCAGTCTTGCGCCCATCGGCGGTTGTCTCGGGAGAAACGAGACGTCCACGTGCGCGATGCAAAGGTCCAGCTGCAGGCCAAGGAAAGAGAGGCACGACCGATCAGCACGCGTGTACATCCACTCCAATGTGGGAGGCAGAAATAAGGCAAACAGCGGACAGATGCTCGATTGTGCGCACCTCCACAGCACACTCGATAAGCCACTGCGTCGTCGCCGGATTCCGCTGGACATAGCTGCATAGAAACACGCCGCCCGCACACGCGCCGCCCCCCTCGCACGGCCTCCGCAGCATTCCGTCCACTGTTCTGAACAACAGGCGCACCACTTCCGCATCCTCGCGCGGATAAATGACGCCAGCACCCGCAATGACGTCGAATGGCGGGCCACCAAGGCCGTACGCATCGCTGGGAAGACCGAGCGACTCGTCCCCAAAGTGGTTTTGACCCCAGTCGAGGGGACGGCCTCGCACGATCCTCGCTGCGCGCGCAGTCACACGTACGTGTTGAGGTACTAAAAAAACGTGGTCGAACGGAAGGTGGCGTGCGTAGAGCGAATGACAAGAGTGCAGACAAATACACACGCCTGGAGAAGGCAGTTCACGTATTCGTGTATGCGTCCGCACAAGCTCACGCATTCGACTCAAATGCAGAAAACACACAGTGGGCTGCATTGCGACACGGGACACGCACTCTGCAGCGCACTTCTGTTGTCGGAGATGTTTCGGCGGATGAGACGGAGCGCCGAGTCTTCGCGGTCGCTCATAGTGAGCGAGGCGAGGGGGAGGGAGGCGGCCGCTGCAATACCGCAGATACCTGGGGAAATATGTGTCCGTTACTTGGGACAAGTGCAACACGTGCACGGCAGCCTCACACACACACAGACGCTCATACACACACACACACGCACACACACAAACACACACACACGTTTTACACGTGTACAGCACACACACAAACGAAACGAAACGTAGAACACGGCTCATACAAAGTGCGTGTGCGTACTCAGCCCACATTGGACACACTTCAAATACACCCAATGAGAGCGCAAACCGACTCCCACCCGTTCCCGAGCCGAGCTCCAGCATGCGTCGTCCAGCCAGCCACTGCGGACGTGTCGCAAAGTACTCGCTCAAGAGAAGCGCTTCTGGCCATATGAGAAGCCCGGTGTTGTCGACGCTCCCGTCGTAGAATGTCTACGGCAGGGGCGCAGAGGGCTTAGGCACGTGTCCGTGCATCTCTCTCGCCATGCACTAGCTTGAATCCGCAATCAAACCAGTCGATCGCTGAGATTACAAGACGGCGCCTCACTGTTAAAAGGGGGCATGCACATACCCCGCGGAATGTTTCGGCGAAACGGATGGAGAAGACGACGCCCGAGTCATACGCAAAAACAGACCTGCGGGTGGGTGAGATCAGGGCGTGCAAATCGAAGACAGAAAGTTGCGTGTGGCTGCGTAACGATTACAGTGAGCTCAATTGACAATACTCGAGGGAAAAACAGCTGTACGGTCGTGTGCTGTTGTGCACCGAGATGCAGTGAGGCGCAATGGGCCCTTCTACTCGACATGCAAGAACATGGACCATTGACAGCGGGTGCATCTAGCCACGACAGCCGAGGCTCTTGCGCCCACGCAGCCCCTCGACCCTGCCCGCTCACTTTGAAAAGTCAGCATCCGCTTCGATGTCCTCCTCGAGCGACATGATGTTCGAATTGAGCCTGCTCTGGCGCATTCTCAACAACGGGATCTACTATTTCCCAGTGCCGCCAGTTACGATTAACATAAGTGCCGAACGACTCTCACGAGGGACGGAAGCAAGTCACTCACGACTTGACGCTTGCCACTGCAGCCTATTCATGACACGCAAGAGATGCGAAGGTTGTAGCAGTCTGCTGCACGCACACGCAGCGAACGAAACGACGTCACGTGAGGGACGTCTGGACCGCCCGAACGTGGCTCAGAACCAATCGGTCAGAGATGGCCTTTTTGCTTTAACTACCGACAACAGTGTGTGAGCCTTCGCCGGTGCTTGCCTCGTTCGGCTTGGGAAGAAAAAGTGGGCCGTTCAGTGCAAAAGCAATAGCAAACACACACACACACACACACACACACACACACACACACACACACACACACACACACACACACACACACACACACACACACACACACACACACACACACACACACACACACACACAATCCCAGCCAGTGCTGGGTCAGTGGACAGCCCGTAAATTGGGAAATTGCCTTTTAGTCCAACTTTTGCGAGGCGATCTAAATAAATTGCGAGTTGGAGCTGTCAATGTACTACACACCCACATGCAGGATTAAACTTTGCCTCACACAGTCACACACACACACACACACTCACACACATACACGCACACACACACACACACACACACGTGCGTGGCCTACACTGCGCACATATACGTACCTGACTGTACACACGGATTTACGACCACTGCAACTGAGGAAAACGTCTACTCACCTGTTGCGCGAACACCGCCGTACGCTCAACACGCCGGAGAGAGGCGGCATTCGACGAGGGACATTCGCAGATGTCGGACGTGAGTCGGGGAATCCCGCCCGCTCCTCAGGGTCCGCACACGGCGACGGCACTCAACCACGGCGCGCATGGGAGGAGGGAGAGCAACGAAGGGCGCAGCTCTGGGAGGAGCGTCTCGACCGACAAGCGACCGTTGGCTCCCCGCGAGACGGATGCGGACGTGAGGAGGGGAATGGACTACAGCGACGGCAGTGGGCACGTGCAACACAGCGCCGACGGCTGGCCGCGCACCGGTGCTCAGAGTGGGCGCGGAATGGACACGTATCCGTCCTATGGCAGTGGCGGCGGCGGTGTTGGAAGTGCGGGTAGTTTCGACGACGTCGTCGCGCGTGGAAATCTGAACAGCGGCGCACAGACGCCGACGGGAGGGACTATGGACCTTGTCGCGCGCGTGCAGCGGCTCGAGGCGCTTTTCGTGGACATGATCAGGGCCTACTCCGAGGTACGGGCCGAGAACGCCGAGTTTCGCGCCGATGCGAACAGGATGTTCCGTGACTTGTACCAGATCGTCAGGTGCGAAATTGCACCCCCTGCTCCGCACGCTGGCCCTGCACCCGCGCCCCACTTCGGCCAACCCTTGCCGTCCCCCGTCTATGCGGCGCCGCACTACGGCGCCCATTACGCCAATCCACTGCGCGAGGGTCACGTGAACGAAGGGGACGTGCGGCCGACCCAGCCGCAGGGGGCGCTGACCAGCCCGGCGCCGCCCAGGGCGTCTGCGGGCACGCACGAAGCGCCACCGAAGCGGCGTGTTCGAACGATGCACGTCGATGAAGAAGGAAGGGTCGTGCGAACGGGCGCCTCGCGCAAAGGTCCGCGAAAGGCGCGTGGGGATGTGGGAGACAAATCACCAGTGTCGGAATCGGCGCGTGCGGGGGCTCGGCACCCGTCCATCGCCAACGACCGCAGCCCTTCTGCCGCGTCCGGTCACAACGACACCGACGTCAACGGCAGGCTCGAGGACCATGCTGCGCGCGCTCCGTCAACCGTTGGCAGCGCGGCGGCGACCGCGGATAGTGTTGGCAGCGCGGCGGCAACCGCGGATAGTGTTGATGACGAAGCGCGGAAGCGCAAGAAGAGCGACGAGGACGAGCCTGGCGATGAAAGTGCGGAGCGTACGGGGAAGCGCGTCAAAGCGGATCCACTTCTGTCGCAGACAAGGTGCGATTACTCCCAAAACCTGCCAGGCAACTGCCACTGCCGGCAGGGCGACCTGCACATACACATACACACACACGCACACATACACATACATACACATGTGCTGGACTGGCTGCACCGCTCTCAGCCACGCCGATGGCCAGACTGTGTGTCTATTTTTCCTGGTTCCGCTCTCCCTTCTTCATGGGTCATAACGAGTGTGCGCCTGTCTGTTTCCACATCTCAGGCAACTGATTCGCCTCGCGCGCGCGTCCGTGTCGAGTCTCCGCATGAAAAGGCGCAAACCGCAGCCGGACCTCGGCGGGATATGCTCCGACGCGGGTATACAGTACGACGGAACCAAGTGCTTGCAGGAGGGATGCGATCGCCCGGGTCCGTTTACCAGGTGTGTGATATTTGCGTGAATCGGATAATGTGCCCTTGTCAGGGCTGCATTTAGTAGGAATTTTTCTACACTGCACACTTCGCGTGCGTGTGTGCGTGTGTGTGTGTGTGTGTGTGTGTTGTGTGCGTGCGTGCGCGCGTGTGTGTACGTGCGTGCGTGAGTGGGCGTGGGCGTTAATTGCAAGTTATGCTACGTAGCGACGTGCATGATCGAGTGTGGCCTATAGTTGACCGAAAGCGCGGGTCGGCCTCGCCTTCCCTGCTCTACGCAGCAATCGCGGGCTCCTGCTTCATCTGTTGCGCCACCTTCCGGACCCCCGGGTCTTTCCCTGCGACTTTTGCGACATGCGGTTCTCGCAAATCTCCGGCCGGCTCATGCACGAGGCGGACGGCCACGAAGATCGCGTCTGGCGGCGCCTGTTGGCGGAGCTCGTTCGGATGCCTGAGGCTGACTGCGCGAAGCTCTTGCCGCAAGTTCGGGAGGAGATCGCCAGGGCGAAGGCGTCCGGCGACTTCTCGGATGTCGAGGGCGACGAATTCGGCGAAGTCACAAACGCGCGGCCGAGGGTGAACGACGCCGATTCGGCGCTTGGGTTGGCGGAGATTTTTGTGAGCGTCGGCGAGTAGCGCGTCTCGTGACCTCGCACTCAATCACTCACTCGCCGTAACTGACGGGGGATGGCCCGAAACGCGAGATCCGGAGATCGGCCGGCCATCTTTCGTGAGACCATCGCCGACGTGTAACGGACGCTGTTGCGCGAGCCACGATATGGCCTTACGACGACCGTCCCCCGCAATAGCTGCGCTCCAAAGCACACGCTCGTTCGTCGCGTGACCCTCGCAACTACGAAGGCGCGTGCGCGCTTGTTGTGGTGTGCCATATCGACACTGCGGCCCCGATGGCACTCGCAAGGCATTGACGACTGCGCGCAAGAACGACTGCGGTGACGTTTGTCGCCCAGCCCACACAGGAGTGGGGAGCATGCCGATTAAAAATTTCAGTTCCCGCTACAATCGATTTCCCGCCAGATTTACTGAGGCATCAGCGTCTTCAGTCGGTGAACGTTGCACTCACACACACACACACACACACACAGACACACACACACACACACACACAGACACACACACACACACACAGACACAGACACGCACACACACACACCACACACACACACACACACACACACACACTCAGTCACTCACTCACTCACACACACACAGACACAGACACGCACACACACACACACACACACACACACACACACACACACACACACACACACACACACACACACACACACACACACACACACACACACACACACACACA
>CALSCQ010002781.1:0-14618 GCA_943704525.1 Pigoraptor vietnamica | reverse complement strand
CCCCAGTCCGACTAATTTTTTTTTTTTTTTTTTTTTTTGTCTTTTGTCAGTCTCTTTGTGTGCGTTTCACAGTTATATGTTGGCCTGTCACTGATTTTTTTTCCTGTTTCCGAACAGGCATAACGGACTTTGACCTGATGGGCAACTTCGGCGACTTTGCGTGGCTGGGCAATCCCGTGATGATGCTCGTCTACAACGCCGCGTTCCTCGTGTCCACCGGCGTGTGCGCCCTCCGTCTCATCCACTCTCTCCACCTGCTTTCCCAACGGTCTGCGCATGCGGCGCACGCCAAGAGCGAGCAGGAGGCCGACGCGGAACTGGACGCCATGACAGCCGCTGACGGCGATTTGAACGGCTCGTTTGAGGGGTTGTCGCTCCATGCGCAGCTCGCCGACGCGCGATTGAGAGATATCGGAAAGCCTCAGGCACATGTGCAGACGGGCTCGTGATTGGAGGCGCGCGACTAAGCGACGTTCGCAATGCAACAGCTTTCGCAGTGGAGATGACCGTTCTCGGCCCATTACTGCCACAGGCTTTGCAGAGAAATTTCAGCTCCTGACGAGCCGTGAGCAATACATAAGGCGCTTCAGGTCGTTCCCAGAACCACGAATTGACTCCAAAGTGATTCGGTAAGCGATCACAATCTGAGCTGCTGGGGCAAAAAAAAAAAAAAAAAAAAAAAAAAAAAAGAAAGAAAAAATCACATTGGGCTATCGCATGTCCCAAAATTTCAGTAACAGTCTCCATCCCCCCTTCAACGCCCGAACAGTCACTAAATCGAATCGCGACAACAGCACGACGCGACAACGGCAGACCGCCGACATGGCAAGCTTCGCTGCACTCCCCATGGAGGTCTTTTTGACGCACATTGTCCCTCGCCTTCGCAACTCGGACGTGGCCTCGCTCGCACACGTCTGCAGTCGCTTTCGCGCCCTCTTGCGCTTTGTGCGCGTCTATTTCCTGCGCCCGAAGTTCAACCGCAAGTACATCGAGGACGCCGCATTTCGCGAGGAAGTTGCTGCGGCTGGCATCCCCTCTCGTCGCATCGTACTTGTCCGTCTCGAGCGGCCGCAGCGTCCCCCGCCTGCGCCCGTACTCTACGCCCTCTACGCCCTCAATGTTCGCCCACAGCTGGACTTTGAGCCGGCGCCCGAAGTGGGCACTACGAATGATGTGTCAAAGGTCTTCGAAATGTGGCACGAGATGTCCGAAGGGAACAGGGCGCTGTTCGAAGCGCAGTGTAACAGCGATACAGCGCGTTACGAGACGGAACTGCAGGAACACATTGCGCGCGAAAATGCTCTGAGCAGCTACTGCTTGCGATTTGAAATCCTCTGCTGGCACTGTCGTGAACATTTTGCTGCGTGCATCTGCGAGCTCTGCGAGGGCTGCAAACGGAATATTGGAGTCTGCCTCGAGAGCCGCTATTAGCGCCCTTGCTGCCTCGACCCGATTGCCAGCCTGCGGTGACAGCGACTTATGGATGCGATTTACTTTCGCTGAAAGTATGTTGCAAACGCTTGTGCTATTGAATAATTTGTGTGCCGTGCTTGCGCTAACGTATGGAAGCGCTAGCGCTAATGTATGGATTGCCGCTGCCATGCACGTATATGTTTGTGTGTGTGTGTGTGTGTGTGTGTGTGCGCGCGCGCGTGCGTGGACTTCGGAGCAACGACTTGCCGAATGAATGGGCTTACGAGTGTGCGTTCAACGAAAACAGCCCTCTTGACTGACAGCGTTTGTCGCAGTACTGCTCCCACAGCAACTTGTTTTTAGCCGAATAATGGTAGTTTCATAGTCGTTGCCCCGGGAACTCAAATAGTAAGCCCAAACACTCTCTGCGTTCAGTTCTCGGCGTCGCGCGCGTTTGACTGTATAGTTCAGCCCATTCGGTCACTATTATGCAGACCAAGGGCAGGCGTCAGCGTCGCTGTGATGGACGCCTGCCATTGTGCGTAGTGCGTTCCACCGTGTGACGACCGTCCCTGTAACGCAAAACTCTTCTGGGCATGTTGAAGTCGCACTCGGTCGAGCCGTTAGTGAAGGGCTCCGGAATAACGGAAGCCCTTTCGGGGAAGCTCGTGATTAGCGTGTGCTTCTGGCTGTCACTGAAGCATGTGGAGACCGCCCTTCCCGGCGCGCGCGTTGTGCGTGCCATGAGTAACAAATGGAAACGTGCACGGAGAGTCGTCCCCCGAAGGCGTGCACGTCGACGCCGCGTTCGTCCTCGACAATTCCCGCAGTGAGCTTCGTGAACGTGACAGAGGTGACGCCTCGTAAATCGCTCGCCAGCAGGCCAAATTCAGAGCATCACAATTTGTCAGCGCCGCACTGTTCAGTGAACGACGACGTTGTGTGACTCGAGCATTCGAGCACGCACAAAAATGCAATTCGTCCTCCCTTTAATTGCCTGCTTCGGTTTGCAAGACTTCGCTCCTTAAGCCCCTGTCACTTCCCGCCCGCTCCTTCCACGCAAGTAAAAGCAACCCTCTCCAATGTCGCCCTCTGACCATTCACCCCCTTAGATGACCACTGACCACTCGCTGGGGATCTCGCCGTACTGCGATGCGGAAGCCGCACATAAGTCGAACGACACTGTCACCAAAATTTGCACACTGACGCTGACACAAGGGCATTGTCCATACACTTACGGAAAAACACCGCACACAGCCACACCTAAACACGAAAATATCTGCGGCGCACCTGGATGCCGAGGATCGTGTCGTTGAAGCGCTGGGTGAGCTTGCCGGCCTTGCCAAGCGCGAGGGGAATCGGGAGATCCTAACGGCGCAAGCACACAACGGTCAGAGCTGAAGACGGAAGAGAATATACAGGACTGTGCGTGGACGCCTAGCAAACTGCACTTGTTCGATGTTATGTCCCCTCCACTCCAATGCGCGCGCCGACAAAACACACAAGGCACACGAAAAGCAGGGGTTCCCACGCACCTGTCCCTGATAGTGGATCATCTCGATCGGCGACACAATGCACGCGGTGCCAGCGCCAAACATCTCGATCATCTGTTAGAAGGCAAATGCGACAGATGTGAGACGACCTTCACAACTGCCGGAGCGTTTGCACCAGAGACCCGTGACAGAAATTCAAAACAGAACACGTTAACAGGATGCACAGAAATTTCCACTCACCCGCCCCTCCT
Organism: Pigoraptor vietnamica; assembly: GCA_943704525.1. Taxonomy (NCBI): domain Eukaryota; class Filasterea; order Ministeriida; family Capsasporidae; genus Pigoraptor; species Pigoraptor vietnamica. Next base: position 11,461 of record CALSCQ010002781.1, on the reverse strand, counting down.
TCACGGCCTTCACGACGTCCTTCATCGTCATCTTGCGCTCAGACACCTTGAACTCGCCCCACTGGCGCGCGAGCGACAGCACAGAGTCGCGCGTGACGCCGGGGAGAATCGAACCGTCGAGCGGCGGGGTCGCGAGCTCCACCTCGCCGGCCTCGTTCTTCCAGTGTACAAAGAGGTTCATGGTGCCGACTTCCGTCAGCTCGTGCTCGGGCCCAAAAAGCCACAAAATCTGCTGGTAGCCCTTTGCGGCGGCGGCCTGCTGCGCCTTGATGGTCGGCGCGTAGTTGCTGGAGACGGGGGAAGAGAGGCGCGAGTATGAGATGCAGCGAAGCGCGCAGACGGCCAAAATCCGTTCTACACGAATTGTACGCCAAATGTGCGACCACTCGCCGCTGTATCGAACACATGACAGACATACACCACACATCCACGCTAGCGTCCAATATCTCGCGCAGCAAAATCCACTCACCCTCCGACCTTGTTTGCGCCGGTGCCGCCGGGCCACGCGCGCACGTTCGTCGAGTCCGCGAGGAGCTTCACGGGCGCGAATCCCGACTTGTAGTAAGGACCCACCGGCGAGCAAATCACATAGAGAAGGGCGCGCGACGAAGGGCCGACGCCGAGAGACTCCTGCGCGCACGAAATTGAGAACGAGGCTCGGGCATAAGGAGAGGGTTACGTACAACGTACGCTGAACATCATGCGCATTCCGCGCACTCATAGCCTTTGTAAGACGGGAGAGGGCATGGTAAGAAAGAGGGAGCAAAGCGAAGGCGCACCTGCGTGCCGATAAGCGTTGGACGGATGTAGAGAGAGAAGCCCTTCTGGTTGGGGATCCAGCTCTTGTCAAGCCGCACGAGGGCCTTGATGCACTCGAGAAACTGCTTGCGGTCGAACGACTGCGTGACAAAGCACGGCGGGTGTGTGAGCGCGGACACATGCAATCGTGGAGTTGTATGTAAAATTCTTGGACGGAGCAAACGCACACGGAATGCAATTCTAATGACCAGCACATGCGACGAACGCGACGGTAATGGCTCGCAAGTAAGGCGACCACAGGGGCCTCAGGAAGTGCCAACAACTTTTCATGAATAATGACGAAAAGGACACAACGAAAATGTCCTCGCCGACGCCCCCCCCCCCCCCCCCCCCCCAACACACACACACAAGGACAGACACACTCACACCACTGTTGACGCACTCCTACACACACAGAGACACGCACCGGCAGCGCGAGGCGCTCGGCGGACGCGGAGATGCGGTCCATGTTCTTGTCAGGGCGGAAGAGGCGCGTGTTTCCCTGCGCGTCCTGGTACGCCTTCATGCCCTCGAAGCACTGTCGAACAAGCGGATTTGAGTTGCCAGAAATGCGCGAAGCGATTGGGAGGAAGAAGACTACACATTCATGAAAGGACACACACAGACACAAGCAGCTTTACGCGCACACACACGTGCGCAACACAGGCGCAAGCGGCTTACGCGCACATACACGTGCGCAACACAGGCGCAAGCAGCTTACGCGCAGACACACGTGCGCAATACAGACGCAAGCAGCTTACGCGCACACACACGTGCGCAACACAGACGCAAGCAGTTTACGCGCAGACACACGTGCACAACACAGACGCAACCAGCATTACGCGCAGACACACGTGCGCAACCCAATGCGAGAGTGATGCCCACCTCGACGGCGTAGTGGAACACAGTGCACGCGGGGTCGAGCTGCAGCTTGTGATAAGGGCTGATCTTGGGCGCAGACCATCCGCTCTTCTCGTCGTACTCAATCTCAAGCATGTGATCGGAGAACGTGCGACCGAAGACGAGATCGCCAAAGGGAACCTTCGGCTTTGGGTTCTTGGTCTTCTCGATTTGCAACTTGGACGCCTGCGAACGTGTGCGCGATGCTGACACACTTAGAATAGGCATTGCGTGGAACAGAACTGAAACGTGCACACGCACACACGCGCACTCACACCACGCGCCCTCATACACGCGCTCACACACGCACTCACACACGCGCACTCACACGCGCGCACTCACACACGCGCACTCACACACGCGCACTCTCACTCACTCACACAGTCACATGCGGAGGTGACCGAACAGAATACGCACAACTTGTGCACACGCACTACGCACTCGAGACAATCTCAACACGCTTTAAAACCACACCCACACTTCTACCAACGGAAAGACATAGTCAAACGAAGCACACACACACACACACACACCGCACACACACTCTTACTCACATCAATATCCGTCTTCGTTGCGTAGGACCGCAGACCGCCCAGGAACGCAGTGTAAGGACGCCCCATAGCGCTTGACACGCGAGCGCGCCGAGCCAACGCGACTGCGGCGGCAGCCATTTCTATATTGTGCAAATAGTCGAGTTTCACACAAACAAATAACAGCGCAAGCGCGCAGGAACAATACCCCGTGCTCCTTCACACAGACACAAAAGCGCAAGATGCGGCTGCGTTGTGCCACGTGCGACGGCTTTTCTGCGATTGATCTCGGTGCGTCTTTCATTAGCACAGTCCTCTGGGGGAGTGGTTTGCCCCAAAGTGTAGCGTAGGGTGGATGTTACACTGCGGGAGTTACGTCACGCGATGTCCTGTCATTGGTTGCCGAAATGACGACATGTGACATCACAAGGACGACACAAATCGGGACAGTCTGTGTAATTATGGGTGGGAGTTACGTTTGGCAGTGAAGGTGAGGTTTTTTTTTTTTTTTTTGGTTCTCGCCGTGAGCCCAGATCTCAGCGTAAAACGAACGAGAGGCAGTATCTAACAAACTACGAACAGGAAGAGGACATCACGTGAGGCCATTTCATTCAGAGCTTGAGCCGATTAATGTCGTCGGAACGGAAGTCAACACGGAGGGCAAGCACGCGCCGCACTTCGGTGGGAGTGAGGCGCCAAGAAATCTGGGTGCTCCAGTACTCTGAAGTGTCCGACACCTAGCGAGATAGAGCAAAAAATGTATGAGACAATAGTAATGTCGCAATGGGAGTAGTGCCTAACGAAGGTGGTGTACGGTCATGCAGAGGACAGCAAGCCTCACACCTTCTCAAGCACGAGGAGCGTCGCTATCTGAGTGAGCCGCGTGAACTTGTCGCGGATGGTGCGCTGCGTCATCCCCGAAATGAACGACGAAAGCGTGCGGAGGTCCTTGTCGAGCTGCAGGCCGCCGAGCTATACGCGAAAAAAGGGACAGAACACAAGCAACAGCGAGACATAGAGTCAGTTTACAGCACGACAGTTAAAAGTCGGCGAAGCAGAGGGAAACGGACAGCGCCACGTTGAGGGGCAGAGGGGAGAATGAAAGGCCCACCTGGTTGAAAGCCGTCTGGAACACCGCGCCCTCGAGACCACCGGCGAGGTGCTCGCACATAACGGCCACAAGCGTGTCGTAGTTGCCAGGCGTAAGAGTCGGCTGAAAACAGGCGTCCGTGTGAGATTACGGTTAAAGTTGGGCGCAAGAAAAATGGGGGGTCGTTAGCCCGCAGAGCGCGCGTGGATGTACTTGTGTCTATGTGTACGTGTGTGAGTGCGTTTGGGGGACACGGTTGCAAACACTAGGTACGGTCAGATATGTTAAAGACGTCAGACTCTCAACGCACCTTGATCTGCGACAGCGTGGCGTCAATGGCGCGCACAATCGGCACCACAAACGGATCGCTCGCGTCGCGCGCCGCAAATTCCGTCTCGTCAATGTTGTAACCGATCGTAACGAACGCGTCCACGAGGGGCGCGATCTTGGGGTCGACGGCGTTCGCGCAGAAGCCACCCATCCCAGCCTCGACAAGCTGCCGGAACACTTCGCTCGTCGCCGCGAGGTCGTTCAGACAGCTCTGGAGCTTCGCACGCTCCCTGTCGCCGGCGTGTGCGTACGCAGCGGTGGCTTCCGACTCGAGCGCACGCATGAGCTGCGGAGGACAAGTACGTAAGCACGATGGATATCGCGCCTTTCAGAACAAGGGATGGCAACAGGAAGGTCTACAGTTACCTTGACGGTGTATTCGGTTGCAGTCTCTGCATTGTTCAGCGCAACCTGCGGGCGCAAAAGAGGAGCGAGACAGCGTAAGTGCACGAGAGCCCCAGTGTGGATGCAGTCGACCGCAGTCCGGACACGCACCGTGTACGAATTCCGTCCCGTGTCCGATGTCAGGCGGCCCGTGAAGAGGTCCTTCAAATCGCCTTGCGAGTGGCGCAATCGCTCTTGCAGAATGGGCGCGAGTTCCTGCACGGACAACAGGGGCCGTAAGCAACCGACGCCACACACGCAGGGATCAAACTAAGTAGAGATTTGCGACAGCACACGCCCACCGATTGAACAACAACGCAAGCAACCAAAGCCACACAATTGCATCGAGTCACGAGGAGATGTGCTCCCCCCACCCCCCAAACACGCATACACGCACCGATTGGAGCGTTCCGTTCGCGTGGTTGATCATCGCGCAGAGGCAGTCGATGCTTCCAGTGGCCACCGCACGGCGCGTGACCTTCTTTAGCACGAAGAAGACGTCGTCTACTAGGCTCGAGGTGGTCGCGCCCGCGTCGTACGACTCGACTCGCACGGCCTGCGCGGAGACGGGATGTTGGGAACGCACGCGAGAGAGCACACATAGTCGCACGCAAATATACACACAATTTGAATGCACACAGTCTCAGCGCGCGCGCGTACACACACACAAACACAGGCGCACTGGCGCACCTTTGCGATCGACAGCTTCATGAAGCTCTGCTCGAGGACGATGTACTGCCCCATGATTTCCTGCAGCGCCTTTGACAGCTCAGAGTCATCCACAATGCGCCGAAACTGCCCAATTTCAACGGGGAGAAAGTGAAGGCGACCGTCCGGCCTGCCGTGAGCGTTTGCGCCAGACACCCTGCGACCACAGCAATCGCGACATGAGCGAAAACGGCCACAAACCATGCGACAACACGTCGACAGTCCTGGGAACGACAGTTAACATCAGACACTCACCGCGTGGCCGCGTGTCCCTTGTCGTCGGTTGTGGGCGCTGCCTTGGCTTCGGCGTCAAGCACGGCGAGATCGGCCTGAAAACGACCCCGCTGTAAGTCACCCTCTCCCATCACTCGACAACCAACACAGAGCCCCACCCACCGCCACTCTTCGCCGGATAAAGCGTCCATAGAGCTCCGTTCGGCTGTTGAGGAGGCCTATCTCCGTCAGCAGAATGTCGGCGGCCTTCGCCGGGTCCGGTGCCTGCGCAGCACCCGCGCCTGCCCCGGATGATCCGCCCGCGGATGGGACGGGGAGGTTGATGACCTTGCGCGCTGAGATGATCGCCTGCGCCTCGTGCACCTGCGACATCCAGGGTGAGGCAAGGGGGTAGCACATACACGCATCCGCGTATTAGACATAGGCACTGCAGAGCCCACAGGCACGCACGCACGCACGCGCACGGTCACTAGCGCCCCGCGCACCTGCATTGCGAGCCTCCTTTCGGCCTTGAATCGATCGAGGACGATGCGCGCCTGCCGGTCGCACTCGCGCTGCACCTGCTGCACGACAGGCAGCATGGAGCCAGGCCCAAAGTGCGTCTCGACCACCGGCTGGTTTTCGTCAATCACGCGCGCGACCGTTTCGAAGAGCGCGGTGAGGAGGTCCACAAACACAGTCTCGCGGTTCGTGTCTGCGCAATCAAAACATTGCGTGTGAGGAACAGTTACAAAGCCATTCGCCGATCACATCGCATTGCAAGCCGCATCTTAAGCTATCTTCCAATTCGATATCGCCCTCCATGTGTGTGTGCGTGTGTGTGTGTGTGTGTGTGTGTATGTGTGTGTGTGTGTGTGCGTGCGTGTGTACGTGTGTGCGTCTGTGTGTGTGTGTGTGCGTCTGTGTGTGTGTGTGTGTGTGTGCGTGTGTGCGGGCGCAAGCTTAGCCCACAAACACTCACTTGTCGTGTGGAATGCGTCGCTGAGTGCCTTCTCGGCGGCGAGCGCGACCAGTCCGCAGAGGTACTTTGAAAACTTCTTAATGGCCTCTTGGTGCAAGTTGATGAGGGGGAAGAGCTTGAGGAACCTGCGCGGGCGACGACAGGGAGTGAGCACGCAACCGTATGAGCGCTTGTTGTAACGTGCACTTCAGCATTTCATCTTCACCAATGCGGAGACGCAGAGAGAAATGCGGCAGCAATTTGAGATGCGAAAGGCAGAGAGAAGCGAGAATGCGTCTGAATAGTAGCGCTGCGATGTGACGAACGGCTTGAAGTTGCATGAGAGTTAGATGCCACCATGCACGCGACGCCCCACCTGTCCACGGCCGCCCTGTCGCCCTCGCGAATGGCCTCGTCAAAGCGCTCCCTCACAATCGCCTCGAGCTCCCCTTGGTACTTGCGCAGCACTTCGAGCGGCGGTCCCTCGCTCTCGTCCTCCGCAACCTCCGCGGAAATCTCCGCATTGCCACGCAGCACCTGCGTTGCTCGCGGCGTTAGTGAAGGTCGCAAGGCCCCCCTATTCAAGACACAAAAGTTGTGGTCTCCAAAGTAAACAGAACAGCGCTGGCACTAGATGAATGAAAAATATCCACACATTCACACACACACACGCCGAAGCACACCACACGCCATTGTCTGCACTGCGTCCCCACGCGCCTTCTCGTCAAACGACAGGAACCGGTGGATGTGCCCTGCGACCGTTTCGTAGTCCGCGCGGCGCATCGCACTCCGCACGCCCTCAATGCAGCTCTTCAAATCGGCGATGTCGTCCACGACCTTCGTCGCCGCTTGCACGTTCGACTGAATAAACACGCGCGAATGGTGTAATGAGTACAACACACGATAGGTTCACACGAAGCGTGCGAGGGAGATATGGCAAGAAGGGTTATCTAAAAGATGAGCGGTAGCATGTGGCTCGTGTGTGCGCGCTCGAAGTGCGCAAGGGTAGCAATGCGCACACACCTGCGCAACGTCCAACTCGCGCACTTTGCTGCTGACATTCTCCGCCAAGTGGCACGTGAACGCGATGGTCGAATTGAGTTGCCGCGAGTCATTTCGAAGCAGGTGAATCTTCGGCCTGCGCGCACGTGTCATTCAGCACGCGACGCAAGCACATACATTCATCAGAACACGAACGAAGTCCGAGCACACCGAGGAAGACTAACAACGAGACACATAAACAGCCCAAACTCCGACACGGTGACTCTGCACTCACACTAAATCGCGCAGCAACTCCATACGCCGCTCGAGGCGATCGCGCGACCCCAGGAGTTCATCGAGCCGCGTGTCCACCTCGCGCTCCCTCTCACCAAGCAGCTGCAACGCTGCCTCAATCTGCGCCACGCTCGTAAGAGACTGCACCTCTGCGAGTGTGGGTACGCGCGACGGCGATGGAGAAACGGCGCCCGCGGACGGCGACCCCTGTTCGTTCCTGCTTTGCGTGCGCGCCACAGAGAGCGACGACGCTGACGAGGGCTGCACCATGACGTGCAGAAGGGCCCCGCGACGGGGCGTTCGTGTGGGTGTTGGAGGGACTGCAACGGGGTGATGTGTGAAGAAGAGGGAAGGTGTGTGTGCTCAGCTGGCGCAATTTATTTTTGGTATTGCGTGTGGAGTAACACGTGTGCTCCCAATGTAACACGACTAAAATTGGAATTGCACTTTCAGTACTCCCAACAGCTGACGGCACACACACACACACACACACACACGATTGAACGAAGCTGTAAAGTTTTGCGTGTACTCGAGCAAGCCTGCGACAGCATTCCGAGAATGGCCTGCCGCGCCATTGAGCCACTATGGCGACGCGCGATCTCTCGAACAAGAGGGGTGTGCGCACCCAAGGCACGTGAGCGGCTGAGGGGCATAATCTCTCTGCGTCACTTATTCACGTTTCTTTCAACAGGCGGCCCTGTCGACGGGTGCGGTGGGGTCGGCTTCAGTGCACGTGGACGCTGCGCTGGCACGCGCTGAGGCGCTGTCCCATCTGAACGCCTTTGTGACACTCACGCACGAGCGAGCACGAGCTGCGTGGGCGCGGTCGCAGTCGAGGAGAGCCGAAGGTATGCCTTTTCAGACCTTATTATCCCACTCCTCTTCCATATTCCCTTCCCTATGCGTGTGCATCATAATTGTATTGGTGCGTTTGAGCCGAGTGGGCGTTGGCAGTGATGCAAACTGATCGTGCGGCTGCGTTATGCCGCAGGGCGATCTCTCGGCCCCGTTGACGGCATGTTGGTTGCTGTGAAGGACAATTTCTGCACTTTGGGAACACGCACGACATGCGCCTCGCGAATGCTGGAAGGTGTGTCGATGTGTTTTAGAGCCGTGGGCCAACCTTTCGTGGCGTACTTCCTGCGTGTGCGAGTGTGCAAGTGTGTGTGTATGTGTGTGTGTACCTGTGTGTTTGTGTGACTCTTTAGTTCATATTGTGGTGCGTGCGTGTCGTTGTGTGTGTAGTTGTGGTTCTTCGCGTGCACTCCTGTTTGCGTGCTTCTAAAGCGACCGTTCCCCCTTAAGACTTTGTGCCCCCATACGATGCGGCGGTGGTTGAGCGGCTGGAGAGCGCGGGCGGAGTGGTGTTGGGCAAGACAAACATGGACGAATTCGGGATGGGGTGCGTGCACAGCTCTCTCTCTCTCTCTCTCTCTCTCTCTCTCTCTGTGTGTGCTGTTACGCGGGGCGTTTAAGTACGCGAGTACTGGTACTGCGCCCGTTCTTTGTAAGCCATTGGCTCACGATACTTCGAAGACTCGTAATTGCGTATGTAACACGACTCCGAGAGTTCTCATCTCACATGCACGCACAACGAGGGCGTCTGCGCCTCCCTTACACTCTTCCCTCGCTGTCCGCAGGTCCTATACAATGCACAGCCACTTTGGACCGTGCCTCAATCCGTGGCAACCACGTGGGGAATCAGGCCGTTGCGTGAGCGGTGGAAGTTCCGGCGGCAGTGCAGTGGCAGTGGCCGCGGGTATTTGCGACGGGTGAGGCGCGCGTGTGGTGCAACAAAATGGACGCAGTTAGGATCTAAGCGTGTCCTGCGTGCGCGTGAGCGTTCTGAGTGTGTTGTATGTGTCTCTGTCGTTCGAAAGAACGTGCGAAGGCCTTGCAATGCACCCGCGTGCCGCTGCATCGACCGCCACGTGTTGCTTACTCGCTCTTATGCGCAGTGCGCTTGGCTCAGACACCGGCGGTTCCGTGCGCCTCCCCGCGAGCTACTGCGGCGTGGTGGGCGTTAAGCCGTCGTACGGACGGGCGTCCAGACACGGGCTCGTCGCGTACGCAAGTTCCCTTGATGTGCCGGGTGTGATGGCACGCACGGTGCGCGACGCGGCAGTTCTCTTGGGTGGGTATCCAATCACACACTGGGCTTCATTGCGCGTGCATGCATGCGCGCCACTTCTTTGTTCGCAATGCATCATCCGTTCATGACACACCGTCGCGGCTCTGTGGTTCGCAGGCGCCGTTGCCGGTTTCGATCGGCGTGACTCGACTTCGGTGGATGTGCCCGTGTCATCGTACGTCGATTGTGCGTCAATAGAAGAGCCCTTGGCTGGTCTTCGCATCGGTGTACCAAAGGTGAAGTGTGTGTGTGTGTGTGTGTGTGTGTGTGTGTGTGTGTGTGTGTATGTGTGTGTGTGTGTGTGCGTGCGTGCGTGCAGTGTGTGTGTGCGCGCGCGTGTGTGTGTGTGTGTGTGTGTGTGTGTGTGTGTGTGTGTGTGTTTGTGTTTGTGTGATGTTAGAGGCGACTCTATTTGCCCGCATTCAATTTGCTTGTACAAAACCTATCCATTCCTCGCACTCACTGCATGTGCATTCCGACTCTGAAGGAGTATCGCATTGCGGCACCGAAAACGCACGAAGCATGGGACGCGGCCGTCACGTGGTTGAGGGCGAAGGGAGCGCACGTCGCAGAAGTGTCCCTGCCAACCACCGCGGCCGCACTATCTGCGTACTATGTGATTGCCTCGGGAGAGGCGTCGTCGAACTTGTCGCGATACGACGGGGTCGAATACGGTGCGCTGCTGTTGTCTTCATGTGCGATCGTAACGTGCAGATAATATGTCAGCGAGGACCTGCGTGTTTGTGAGTTCGTGTTGCAAGCGTACACGTTCATAATGGTATGCGAGTGTGCCCAACTGCGTCGTTCGCAATGCAGGGCGGCGTGCCACGGATCCCGTCAACGTCGACGACATGTTCACACGGAGTCGCACGGAGGGACTCGGCGCCGAAGTCCGCCGTCGCATTCTGCTCGGAACGTTTGTCCTCTCGCGAAAGTTAGTTTTTCACTTCACTGAGCTAATGTGCGCATGCAGTTCAGCGTCCATTTCGCTTGACCCCAATCCCTTTTCCCGCCCGCTCGTGTTTGCAGAGCGTACGAGAGCTACTACGTCAAGGCACAGCGCGTTCGTCGCCTTGTTCGCGACGAGTTTCTCGCTCTTCTCGGCGATGCAGATAGTGCAAGTGCTCCGTTCGATGCACTCCTTGCGCCCACTGCTCCCACCTCTGCGCCGACGCTGGCCGCCGCGCGCGAAGGGGACGTGCGCGCCGAGTACGCGAATGACGTCATGACGGTCCCTGCGAGCCTTGCTGGTGAGCAATTGTAACTTGTCTTCTCATTGTCCTGTTGAGTCGATGCCATGATTCACCTCTCACACACTCAATTCTGACCACACACGCACCCACACGCACACACAACACAGGCATCCCAGCGGCGAGCGTCCCCTTTGGCGTCGATTCGCGCGGCATGCCAATTGGGCTGCAGGTCATCGCCGGTTACCTGCGCGAAGACCGCCTCTTCCGCGTTGCGGCCGCTGTCGAACGTGCCGCCGGGGAGTGCGGGCGGTGGACAAAGGGACGCACGGCGCCGCTGTGAGGCGCTTCTGAATGAATGTTGAACAGCATGGGAATTGTGCCGAGTGGTGCAAAGAGCACTGTGTGCTGTTTCAATCCCACTAGGGTCAGTGCGGCACTGAACACGCCAACACATCGATGAGACGTCACAGTGACGCATCAAGGGAACGGTTGCAGTGTTATTTATCGCCTTGGGTGGCCGAAGGAGAGGACAACGGGCATGGCGACAGAGAGACTCTCCGCGGTCGCCCTCAAAAGCACCACAGCCTGCAGGGCAAAGACTCAGCACACATGCCAAAAGCGTGTTTGATAACGGCCGTGGCAAAGTTATGCGTGGTGTGCTACAATGAGGCGTGAGCCAACTCGCTACTTGCGCGTGCGAACAGGCACAAACATTGCAAATGCCAGTGATTGCCCACCGTCGCCACTTCGATAGAGTCGTTCACGCCCTCCATTGGCAGCGTCAGACACACGGAGTTCTTGTCGCGATGCAGCCCAAAGGCCCTCTCCTCCGCAGTGGGCTCTGGAGGGGGCGTCTCCGCTTCGTCGTCGAGCGCGGGGTCGCGGAACTCGGGAACAACAATGTCGAACGGCGGAAGGCTCAGCTAAGGTGGTGTTGAACGGGGGATC
>CALSCQ010002780.1:0-36444 GCA_943704525.1 Pigoraptor vietnamica | reverse complement strand
GCACCTGCGCCACCGCCGCCTTCTCGCGCGCCAACTCCGACTTGAGCGTCGCAATCTCGCGCGACAGCTGGTCGTTCCGCTGGCGGAGGGCGCGCTGGGCGCCGTCGGCAGCCTCAAGATGGCTGAAGACCTCGTCCTTGCGCTGGAGGCTCAGGCGGGTCTCTTCCTCGAGTGTCTCGCGGAGCCGCGTCTGCTCCTCAAGAATGCGGCTCTGCGCCTCACGTGCGGCGCGCTCGCTGTCTAGCTGGCGCTTCATGTCGTCCAAGTCGCGCTCGGCATTTGCCAGAGTGCCTGTGCGGGCGTCGGGGGTTAGTGTGCGTGCGTGCGCGTTGAAAGAGAGGCACATGCACCACGTTGTGTGCCAAGCATGCATGCTGCCCAAAGCACTGTCCCGGTGTAGAGAGGCGCACTCACTCTGGAGATTCCCAATAGCGAGCTCCAGCTGCTTCCGCGCAAACTCCGACGCGTTCTTCTCCTTCACTGCCTGGTTGGCGCGCGCCTCCGATCGCTCCAAATTGGCGCGCGATTCGCGGGCAAGGCGCTCGGCGGCGGCGCGAAGCTCGGCCTCCTGCACACGAGCGATTGAAAGCGCAGACAGCACTTGGGGTCAGATGTTGCTTGTTCACAGGGGCGCGCAATAGAAGGGACGACGAGAAGAGAGACTGTTTCGTCGTTAGCGACGTGCAGAGCGAGAAAGGCATCCGTGCCAACTCTGTCGAAGAAGAAAACATGAACGGCCCAAAAAGTAGCGAGGGCTCGGCACACGGACCTTCTGGACCTGCTGCATGAGACGGCGTGACTGGCGGTCAAGCTCGCCCAGCTGCGACTCGGCCATATTACGCGCCTGCAAGCGTCGGACGGTGAGCGATCGGCCACAGGGGTCACGTGCCCGCGCGCTCGCATGCACACAACCGTCACGATGCATGCCACTACTACAAAGGGCAGAAATACGGCACACGTACAGTGATGGTCGCACATACCGCAGTGGCCTCCGTAAGGTGCTGGGCGTACTGCTCGAGCTCCGCATCGAGCTTTGACAGGCTTTGTTCGGCTTGGTGGCGGAGCTGCGGCGCAAACACGTGAGCCAGGCACCCGACAAATAAACCGACAAGGGTTCACACAGACGCATGCAAGCGGGAAGTACACGCATGGGCAGCGATTCGTGCACGTTCCCACACACAAATGCACGCATACACACCTCAGACTCCCTCCCGAGCGCCGTTTGCAGCGAGCGAATTTCGTCGCCCAGTCGCCTCGTGTCTCCGGTCTCAAGCGCGTACAGCTGCGACTTGAGCGATTGCACTTGCCGTTCGGCACTCATCCGGAGCGAGCGCTCCCTCTCGAGCCACTCGCGCAGCGCACCCACGGCAGCATCCTGCGCCCCGCCAGCGCCCCCCTCCGCAACGTCAACACCCGGTGCACTGCTCGCCGTGTTCAGCCGCGACGCGTAGTCCACTGGCAGCCCGGCCGACAGCGCCGAGTGCGGCCTCGAGTGTGGGACGTAGGGGCTTTCCACGGGCGCGTGGTAACGGGCATACGCCGAGCGCGGCGTCGTCTGCGCGGCAAAATACCGCGAGTCGTACGGTGAAGGCACGCGCACGCTCGCCACCGGCGCGTAGTCGACTCCCAACATCCCATGAGGGCCCAGCGGCGGCTTCCCACCGGACACATGCGCCTCGGCCGTCCCTGGCGAAGCGTCGCTGCTGCGGACCGTCGACGGTGCCCCATCCACGTGCATCGCGTGGTTCGCATGCGCGCTCGTCGCCGTCGCCGTCGCCGGGATTTCCTTCGTCTCCGCAGGCAATTCGGGGGTGCGCGGACGCTGCGAGGCGGCCTGTGCGCGCGCGGCGGCGGCGGCCGGGTCGTCCTCCATGCGCAGCGACTCAAAGTAACTCACCGCGGACGAAATGGACGACTGCGACGCGACGGTCGACTGCCGCGTGTCGCCCAGAAGCGGGGCGCGGCGGCGGGGGAGGTCGGCGGGTCGCTCGCTCTCCGTCTCTCTGTCCAATTCGCTCTCTTTGTCCTTCGTGGCGCCCTTGGCCTCTGCGGCGGCGTGCGGCGGCGCAACGGCGTCCGTCACCTGCCGCGACATGGTCGATTGGCGCGTCGCGGGTGCGGTCGTTGCCGCGCTGTCCATGGGCGGCGTGCGCTCCCCCTTCTTCTCGCCCTCCCGTTCAGAGCCCGCGCGGTCCAGCGTCCCCTGCCGTGACACGGGCGCATCCGCAGAGTGCGACCGATCGGCCGACGATGCAACCGAGGACTGCCGCCCACCGGACGACCCAACCGACGCCTGGCGTTCACCGGCGCCGCGAGTGCGTGCGACGTCGCGATCGTGCGCCTCCGCGTCGCTCGACGTGCGCAGACCGAGCAGCGACGTGGGCTGTCCCGGACGACCAGCACCCGCGCCCACGCCAGCATGCGACGGGAGCGGCGCCAGGTCCGTTGCCGCCGGTGGCGACTGCAGCGGGGGAATGCTTCGTCCCGCCGGGCTGGCCGAGCGAGGGCTGCCGGCGGTGAGAGGCGCCAGTCGCGGCGATCGCCCGGCACCGCGGCCCGTGAGATCCACATCGGAACCCGCGCGTCCCGAAAGAGGCGCGAGCGGTGCCACGTGACCACTGGGGAGGGGCGATACGTCGCGAAGCCCGCGCCGTTCGGCGAGGGGTTCGGGGGCGCGGGGTGCCGGTGCGTGTCCAGTGCCACCCGCATGCAGGCTCTCGACGCGGCGGGGGAGCGCCGGTGCCGGGCCCCCGGCGGACGGGCGGTACCCCTCGTCGTCACTCCCCGCGGAGAAGTCGACGTCTTCGTCAATATCAGAGCCCGTCGGCAGGCCGGGAGATATCTCGCCGGTGCTCGGCTCACCGCGGGCGCCGGTTGCAGGCGCACCAAGAGACTTGGACGGCCCCGCCGCCTTCGCGGGGAGGTCGTCGGCGCTGAGGTTGGCGCCCGAGCGTCCAAGAAGCTCCTTGTTCGCGGCGAGAATGTCCGAGTACCGCGATCCAGACGCGCCGCCGGCGTCCTTCTGCCCGGCAAGCCCCTTCGCTCCGCTTCCGAAAACGGGTGCCGGCGCAGAGTCGTCGTCGCTCGATTCCCACGGTGACGGCGTCTCCTCGCGTGCGGGGCCCTTTTTGGGCGTCGCCTTCTCCGCCTTCTCCTTTTCCAGCCTCTCTCGCTCCGTCTTCTCCTTTTCAAGCCTCTCCTTTTCCGCCCTCTCCTTCTCGGCTTTCTCCTTTTCCAGTCGCTCCTTCTCCGCCTTCTCCTTTTCCAGTCGCTCCTTCTCGACCTTTTCCTTTTCGAGCCTCTCCCTCTCCGCTTTCTCCTTTTCGACCCTCTCCTTCTCCGCCCGTTCCACGGCAAGCGCGGTCCCTCCCTTTGGAGCTGCAGCCGCAGGCGCGCTATCCTCCTCCGTCGAATCCCAAAGCGACGGGGAGTCACTCCTCGGCGCCTCCTTTGCCGTCTCCGCCGCCTTCTTCGCCGCGGCCGCCCCCTCCTTCGTACCCTGCGGTTCCACGGGCTGCGCGGCCGCTGGCGCAGGGCTCTTCTTGGCCTGCGCAAGCGACTGCTTTGCCTTCTCGATCGCCTCCACGCCCTTCGACATGGCCGGCGAAAGCTCGACAGGCGCGCCGTCGTCGTTGTCGCTGCGGCAAGCGAGAGTCATTGTCAGCGCACGCGCGCGCATAGAGATCGCGAGGACGGTAAGAATTATAAGCAGCGGCGAGATTGCACAACGAGCGGCGGCCACAAACAGTCCTACAAGCGCCATGCAATGTAAACACCCAACGCAACACACCTGTCAAACGAGTCCGAAATGTCGCCACGCTCCACAGTCGGCTCAAAAAACTGCCTCGGCATGACAGCGGGCGGCTGCAACCCACTGCCCTGCGCAGACGGGCCCTTCACCGCCGCAGCGCCAGTGCCACCGGAAGGCGCCTCCGCGGCACTGTCCTGGCGAGGTGTCGCCTTTTGTGCGGCTGTCGACGCGGGCTTCACGGCCGCTTGCGTCGTCGGAGGCGCAGCGGCAGGGACACTCTTTGCACCCGCGCGTGCAGTCGGGGGTGAAGTGCGAGGGGAGTCCACGACATCGCTGTCGCTCTCATCGCCACGACTGGCGGTGCGCGAGGGCGGCTGCTTCGCGGCGGGTGCGGGCGCAGCGCTAGGCTTAACGCCGGCGTCCTTCTGAGTGGGCGCCGAACCCTTCGACGGCACTGCGCGCCTGCGCACGAGCGCGTCCAGCGAATGTTCTTCCGAGTGCTCGCTAGCGTTGTCGTCCGACAGAACGTCGTCGATGCTGTCGTCCCGGCCCTTGTCCAGCGACGGCTGCTTTTTGGGAGCCGCCGCAGCCGCCGCCTTGGGTGCCTCGATTGGAGCGGGGCCCTTCGCACCGTCCTTCCCCACAGCTGGCACTGCGGCCTTCGCGCCCTTGGATGCGGGCTGCGCGGGCGCCTCTTCGTCCGACGACTCGTCCTTGTCCCAAGGGAGTTTCTTCTTCGCGGCGGCAGTCGGTGCGGCGGTCGCTCCCTTCTGCGCCTCCTTTGTCGTCGCGGGCGCCCCCTTTCCCGCCTGAGCGCGCGGTGTGGGCGAATCCCCACGCGAGTCGTCCGATGCGTCGTCATCCTCGGAATCGGCCGCGTCCTTCTCCCACGGCATGCGCTTCGTCGCTGCAGGTGCGGACCCCTTCGACGCCACTGCCGCCGGCGCAGCCTTTGCGGGCGCGGCCGAGCCCTTGGCCGGCGCAGGGCCCTTTCCGCGCGGGTCGTCGCGCGAGTCATCGTCTTCGTCCGACTCTTCCTCTTCGTCCTCGTCCCTTTCCCACGGCAGCCTCTTCTTCGCAGGCGCCGCCGCAGGTGCCTTCGCGGCCGCTCCCTTCGCCTGTGCAGCGCCGCCCTTGGCCGCACCCGCCGGACCCTTCGCACCCCCGGTGCCCTTGACGGGAGGCGACCGCGCGCTCGATGCGTCCTGCGAGTCGTCGTCGTCAGAGTACTCGCGATCGAGCAGATTCGCGAGGAAGTCCGGCTTGCCCGCGGGACGGCTGAGCGCAGGGGCCATTGACGGCTGCTTTGGAGCGGCGGGTCGCCGCGCGTATTCGTCGTCGGAACCGTCCTTTGGCGCACCCTGCGAACGAATTTTGTGGGTCAGCCATGATGGTTGCGTGGACGAATGCCAGCGCTTCGGCACAGGAATGTTCGCGCGTCTGTGTCCAACTGCGCCTGCTGTACAAGGAATAACTGTCACGCACACATTCGCGACTTCGTGCATGTGAGCGCCGCGTGGGCCTTGATCGCACAACAACACAACACAGCGGTCACGTGCCTCGATGCGCTCGGAGAGGCGGTTCCCAAATTCGGGGTTCTTCATGAAGGCGTGGTCAATGGCCGTGAACCCGCTGCCGTCCTTGTCGCCCGCCCTCGCCCCGGATTTGAGAAGCAGCTCGGCCATGTCCATACTCGACGCATCTGCCGCCACGATCAGCGGAGTGCTGCGGGGCATTCAGGGTGAGACTCAAAGGGAGGGGGCATGCACCTGCACGCATCCACGCTCCCGTACACACAACACACGCACACGCACACGCGCGCGGGCTCACACACGCAACACCCACTGCTGCTCCTTGTTCTTCGCGTTGACGTCGCTTCCCGCACTAATCAGGCTCCGCGCAAGGTCGGGCATGTTGTCGCGGACCGCAATGTGCAGCGGCGTGTTGCCTCGCTGCGCCGAGACAGGCATATGGGGTCATCACCAAGGCCACGAATGGACCACTGTAAGCCACAGTTGCGCGCGATGGCACTCTCTCTCACGACGCGTGCTTGCAATCCAGCCTTGTGTGTGTGCCGTACACGTGGCGCTGCCCACGTACCTTGTCGGTGCCAGCGAGCCCCGACTTGTGCTCGATGAGCATGCGCGCAATGTCGAACTTTCCCGCGGCGATGGCGTGCACGAGCGCCGTTGCGCCATCTCCGTCGCGCTCGTTGCCGGCGACTTCGTTTGCTAGGAGCGCCTGCACCACGGCCGTGTGCCCCGCCAGCACCGCCTGGACACACAGCACGCACGCAGTGAGCCACACGGCGCAAGCGGGCAAGTGTACGCACGCGCCTGTCATGCGCCTCATGCTACACCACGTGCGTGAAATTCCACCTGCAACGCTGCTCGCGCACATAGCCACAAAGGACGAATCGCGCGCACATGGCGAGATGCATGCACTTCACCTTCATGAGCGGCGTGTGCTTGTTGGGGTCGAGTGCGTGCACAGCGCCCTTCTTGAGCAGCTCCTTGACGCAGTCGGTGTGTCCTTTGATGGCTGCGAGCATGAGGGCCGACCTGCGCACACGAAAGCAAGGCTTAGACGCGCGCTCAACACGTGCAGTGCAAGAAAGGTGCACGCACGCACGCACGCCCGCGCGTGTGTGTCGGAGTAGGTATGTACATGTTGAATGGGCCGCATTGCAATAGGCAGACATGCGCGGATAATTGATTGTCCCATGCACATGCGCCACGCAGAGTCCCCCGGCCTGCGCACTCGCCTGCCGTGCGCGTCCGTTTGGTTCGCGTCGCCCTTCTTCAGTAGCGTCGCCAACTCCGCCGCATTCCCCGTCCACGCGGCCTTGTGCACTTTCGGCAAATCCTTCTCGCGAATGTCATCGTACAGCGACGAGTCCGGTTGCGCCGCACCCCCGCCGCCGCCGGAGGACGTCGCCTTCCCGCTGCCTCCCAGCGATTTGAAGAGCTTCATTCTCGCCGTGCGTGTGGGCGATCCCCCGCTCGCTCCTCACCACGGCGCCCAGGCCCTCCCGCACGCACGGGACCAGCCGTGAAATGCGCGCGCTATTTGCGAGTGGGTGTTCGTGTGCGTGTGTGCGCGCGTGTGTGTGTTGAAATTCGCTGCGGCGGGCGCCACTTGTGTTGTGTGTGTGTGTGTGTGGCTGCCGCACCATTCGCGGTTTTTTCAAATATTTTCCGGCGTAAAATTCATCCCAACACCTTTTACGATCAATCGTAAAGTGATAGGCCGCGGGAAATTCAAAACTAAACACACTCGATTCAAACAGCGCACCCATACACTCGCAGTTCACGCACACAACCCGCGAGACAACATGGCGACAGAGGCCTCCAACCCGTGGGCCGGCAGCGAGCCGTTTCCCTACGCCTCGCTTGGGGGCATCGACAAGGCCCTTGCACTGGCGCACTCGATGGGCTATGCAGTGCCCCCCTCAGAGGCACGTGAGCAGCAGTGGGAGCCATCAGCGCATCACGCGCATGTCTTGCACTCCAAACAAAGACTGAGATGGAGCCGTTTTCTGCTGTCGTGGCCGTCCACGTGACCTTGCTGCTGTTACATCCCCTAAGAGTCCGCGTGAGCGAACATGCGTCTGAAACGCACTCGAGCGCCCACTCACACACTCGCACATTCCGTGCACCTGACCCCTTTCAGGCCCCCCAGGACAGCCACTCCGTGCAACTCATCCGCGTGCTCGACGAACTCGCCACACTGCGCAACGAGCTTGACGAGGCACGTGTCTGTGCGACGCTTGATACCACACACACGCGCACACTCGTACCCTTAGACAGTCTTTCGAGTATGTGCGCGTCGCTCACACGCACCAACAACCTCCGCAGACGAGCAACGCGATCTTTGTGCGAATTCAGCACAGTCAATCGGCCGATGTCACGAGTGTCGCGGCAATTGGTGGGCATTGCGCGTACTCACACTCAGCGGCACAGCTGCTTCACGTGTCCTCTCGCGAACAGCCGATGATGTCATGGGTCATCATGCCGTGGCCTGTCAGCCTGCTTAGCTGTTTTATGGTGCTCTGTGTGTGTGTGTGTGTGTGTGTGTGTGTTGTGTGTGTGTGTGTGTGTGTGTGCACCTGTCTGCCCCTTCCGTCTGCTTGTCGTTGTCCGTGTGTGCTTCTGCGTGCTTGTCCTCCGTGTAACCGCGTGCAAACGCGCAGAGGCCAAGGCGGCGCTGCTCCGGGAGCTCTCTGCTCACGTGACGATGGTCCTTGCGGCGAAGGATGCGATCATTGCGCGACTGCAGAACCCGTTTGTGGGCGACAGCATCGAAGTGGACGCCGCGTACCACGAGTGAGTCACGCGCGCACGTTCTCTCAATAGTTGTCTTAGTGGCCCTCGTGGGGTCGCCCACGCGCTCGCTCTCCTCCTCACTGACAAGCACACACACTTACTCACACGCACACCCTCAATTGCACCTGCAAAAGAGAATTGCCCATTCACATTGCGCACTGTGCCCCCGCAGGCACGTGACGGCGCTCTTCCCCAAGATTGCGTCACTCATCGGTGGCCTTCCGCGGCTGCTCGACAACATCACGTGGATCCGCGACCTCCCCCGCCGCGACGCCCAGCTCGTGGGTTATGTGACGGTCAACTCCACTATTGTTTGCCTCGTGTGCTTGGAGGGCGTCACATCGCTGCCTTCGCAGTGTCGCTCCACATTCTGGGGCACACACCTACACACACACACACACACATCTACTTGACTCTCACACCGCCTCACACGCGTTTGTGCAGGACGCCGTTCTCGACGAGCTCGCGGCTGTGCAGGCCAAGTATCAATCGACGCACCTCGCACTCGCCGGCATGCAGAGCAAGCTGCAGGAGCTTGCCAACACGCAGTAGAATGTGTCGTGTGTCGCGTGCGTGAACTAGGGGAATGCGAAGCAACGGACGCCCGCTTTGCTGCCCCTGAAGTGGGGCAGCGGCGCGCGATCCATGATGCCCAATACATGCCTTGTCGACTGGATGAATGCGAACGATGTCTGTGTGCGTGTGTGTGTGTGTGTGTCTATGCATGCACGTACGCGGTACGGCGCCCCTTTCATGTTCACGTGACTCCCAACTCTCTCGGCCACTGTGGTTAAAGGAGTGGAAAGAGACAGACTATGTAATGACGCAATGAAAACGCGCGTAACGCAAAACGCGGTGTGTGTGGTTGAGTGGCACGCAGCGCGCACGAGTGGCAGCCCCATGACATCGGGCAGTGGATCAGACGAGGGAACAGCGCTGCTCAGCGCGCGTTGGGCGCCGTCGCGAGCTGTTGCAGCAGGCCGTCAACGGCAGCCGCCATAGGCGATTTGGCCGGCTTGTGGGCCGCGACAGCGTGACGACCGGACGCCGCCATATTGCGCGAGACGGGGCGGAGGGGTGCGCGGGCTTCGGCCGTCTTGGACGAGGTGCCCTTCTTCTCGACGAGCGCCGCAATGCCAGCAATGCGCTGGAGCATGTTGGGCATCTTGCGAACGAGCTGCGCGCGCAGACGACATGGTGGGGGGTTAGGATTTTAGGTGCGTGTATGTACAGGTGCGCGGATTTTCAGGGAAGGTAAGAGGGCGTCGTGTGCCTTGTGTTGTGGGGGGCGAGTGTGTAGTGAGTCACAGTAAACGGACGCTAAGAGGGGGATCATTGAGGGACAACGACAACAATACTGCAAGTCGCGAGAAAGCGCGCCAAACGCACCTCAGCCTTCTCCACGTCGCGGCACAGGACCGAAGCGAGGCGCGCGGCGGGGAGGAAGACGTCCTCGCGCTCGCGGTAAATCTGCATCATGTCGACGGCGAGCGCGACGACCTCGCCCTCGCAAAAGACGGCGCCGGCGGTCGTGGGGCACTCTGCAATGTGCATGAGGATGCTCAGCGCGTGGCGGAGCACCTGCATGTGCGGCTCGCTGCGGTTGCACGAGCGGATGAGCCGCACGAGGATGGGCACGGCGCGCTGCGTGGCCACCATGCGCTCGCAGCACGCGTACGACAGGCCCGTGACGACGTCTGCGAGAGAGTGTGTAACATGATAAGCACACGTACCCATTTCACTGAGCATGCCATACACACAGAGGCGCACGAAGGCACACAACGCAAGCAAGGGAATAGCACACCGTGCACACAAAGTCAACGGAGGCGTAAGGGAAAGGAGACACGTACCGAGATTGGCGCACGCCTTGAGCACAAACGCGAGCTGCTTGCTGGTGAGGAGCACGTCGAGCGCCGAACGCGTGCGGTTGCCGAGCGTCTGCTTCTCGTCGGCCGTGGCGTTGACCGCCTCGATCTTCGCGCGCATCTGCTTCAGCTTCGCGCACTTCTCCTGCTTGCGCTGCCAGTACCCGCGCCACAGCGCTTGCAGCCGCACAATGCCGCTCTTGACGCGCGCGACCTTTCGCCTTGCGAGGAACCCGCGCACGCAAGCCTGGATGCGAACGGCGGACACGCGGCGGACGAGGATGAACCGACGCATGGCCCGGCAGATCACGTCCGCCGCCTCGTCACGCTTGCGCTGCTGGGCGGCGAGGGCAATCTGCGCGCGACGCTCGGCAAAGGCAGTGCGCGTCTCGAGCGCAGCGCGGAAGCGCCGCTGCATCGCGACGGCCGCCGCACGGAGCTGCACGAACCGCGTCCGCGCGACGTGCCCGCGGAAGGCGGCCTGGATCTTGGTTGCGGCCGTGCGCTGGGACGCAAGCGCCTTCCGTGCGAGGAGTCCACGTGCGTGCGACTGCAGCGCCACAATGGCATGGGTCGTCTTTTCGTACTTGGCGACAGCCTTGCGCATGGTAAGCGTAGCGCGGAAGCGGCGCTGGAGCGAGACGGCAGTCGCGCGCAGAGTCGCGTACTTCTTGCTCGCGGCGTGCGCGCGGAAGGCTGCCTGGATGGTAACAGCGGCGCTCTTCTTCGCTAGGAACGCCTTGCGGGCGATATGCATGCGCGCCAGCGACTGAATGGCAACGACAGCTGCCAACTTCTTCTTGTACTCTGCGACGGCCTTGCCCATCTCGAGCGTCGCGCGGAAACGGCGCTGGATGACAACCGCGGCCGACTTGAGCGTCGCGTACTTCTTGCTGGCAGAGTGGGCGCGGAAGGCAGCCTGGATGACCACCGCGGCGCTCTTCTGCGCAACAAACGCCTTGCGTGCGATGTGCATGCGCGCGAGCGACTGGACAAGGACAGCCGCAGACTTCGTCCTCGCGTACTCGGCGACTGCCTGGCGCATGGCACGCGTTGCGCGGAAGCGGCGCTGGACCGAAATGGCCGTCGTGCGCAGAGTCGCGTACTTCATGCTCGCGGCGTGCGCGCGGAAGACTGCCTGGATGGTGACCGCGGCGCTCTTCTTCGCGAGGTAGGCCTTGCGTGCAATATGCATGCGGACGAGTGATTGAATGGCAACGACGGCCGACACCTTCGCGTTGTATGTCGAGACGGCCTTTCGCATGGCACGCGTCGCACGGAAGCGGCGCTGGATCGAGACGACGGCGGCGAGAAGGGCGGCGTACTTCTTGCTGGCAGAGTGGGCGCGGAAGGCAGCCTGGATGGTGACCGCGGCGCTCTTCTGCGCGAGGTAGGCCTTGCGCGCAATGCGCATGCGCGCCGCCGACTGAAGCACGACCACCGCAGACACAGCCGCCGCGTAGTTCGACTGGGCCTGGCGCATCGCCAGCGTCGCGCGGAAGCGTCGCTGCATGGCGATGGCCGCACCGCGGAGCATCGCGTACTTGGAGGACGCGGCATGGGAGCGGAAGGCGGCCTGGATCTTCGTTGCGGCGCTCTTCTTCACGAGGAACGCCTTGCGGGCAGCGCGCATGCGGACGAGCGACTGGAGCGTCACGATCGCTCCGACCGCCGTCTTGTAGTCCACAACGGCCTTGCGCATCGCAAGCGTCGCCCGGAAGCGGCGTTGGATGGAGACGGCCGCCGAACGAAGGGCGGCGTACTTCTTGCTGGCAGCGTACGAACGGAAGGCAGCCTGAATGGTAACGGCGGCGCTCTTCTGCGCGAGGAACGCCTTGCGCGCGATGCGCATGCGGACGAGCGACTGCAGCACGACGGCGGCAGACTTGGCGCTCTTGTACTGGGCGACGGCCTTGCGCATAGCAAGCGTCGCGCGGAAGCGGCGCTGAACGGCGATTGCGGCACCGCGGAGAAGCGTGTAGTTGGCCCTCGCAGCGTGGGCGCGGAAGGCGGCCTGAATGGTGACCGCGGCGCCCTTCTTCTCCGCGTAGGCCTTGCGAGCGATGCGCATGCGCACAAGCGACTGCGCAAGGAGCACGGCGGCAGAAAGGCGCTCGTACTCGGCAACTGCCTTGCGCATCGCAAGCGTCGCGCGGAAGCGGCGCTGAACGGCGATCGCAGCCGCCCGGAGGGCCGTGTACTTCTTGCTCGCAGAGTGAGCGCGGAAAGCGGCCTGAATAGCGACAGCAGCCTTCTTCTGGGCGAAGAACGCCTTGCGTGCGATGTGCATGCGCGCGAGCGACTGCAACGCAACGACGGCGGCCTTCGTCCTCGCATACTCGGCGACGGCCTTGCGCATGGCAAGAGTGGCGATGTAGCGGCGCTGGATCGAGACGGCGGCGGCGCGCAGAGCGGCATACTTCACGTGCGCAGCGTGAGCGCGGAAGGCAGCCTGGATGGTGACCGCAGCGCCCTTCTGCGCGAGGAAGGCCTTGCGCGCGATGTGCATGCGCGCGAGCGACTGGAGCACGACGGCGGCAGACTTGGTGTTCTTGTAATCGGCGACGGCCTTTCGCATCGCAAGCGTTGCGCGGAAGCGGCGCTGGATGGCGATTGCGGCACCGCGGGCGAGCGCAAACTTCTTGCTTGCGGCGTGGGCGCGGAAGGCAGCCTGGATGGTGACCGCGGCTCCCTTCTGCGCGAGGAACGCCTTGCGGGCAATGTGCATGCGCGCCGCCGACTGCAGCGTGACGACAGCCGCCGACGCCTTCTTGTACTCGGCAACAGCCTGGCGCATCGCGAGCGTCGCGCGGAAGCGGCGCTGGATGGTAACGGCCGACTTGCGGAAGAGCAGGAACTGCGACCGAGCCACAGAGGCGCGGAAGGCAGCCTGGAGGATCACCGCCGCCGAGCGCTTGGCAAGGAATGCCTTGCGTGCGCTCGCGCCGCGGTAGAACCTCTGAATGGCCGTCGCAGCGTTGCGGGACGCCACAAACCGCGCCCGCTGCAGGCGCGCGCGGAACACCGACTGCACGACCGTGGCCGCGCGGTTCGCGCGCGCCGTGTGCTCGGCGACTGCAGCGGCGACGGCGCAGCGGCGAGCATCCACGGCGTCGCGGACGGCGCTGATGGTACGCCACCAGCGCTGGATGCGGATGGCGGCGCGCGTCTCCTGCCCAATGTCGAGCAGGCGTGCGCACAGATACGACACGTATGTGATCAAGACGCGCTCGTCCGGCATCGCCGCGGCGGCCGAGTTGGCGTGGGAGCCATCGGCGGCGCGGACCATGGGAGGCACGCCGCCAATCTGGCGCACGGCCGCGTGCAGAAGGCGGAAGTTCGCGCGCTCGTTCTCTGCGAGGGAGCGCTGCTTCTTGGTCAGGCGGTCGGCGTTGGGGGGGCTGAAGGCGGCCGACCAGCCCTCCTCACCGACGGGGGCAGTCGCCTCGGGGTCGCTCTCGGAGGAGCCGTCCACCGCAAAGGCACGCGACTGCGTCGTCTCCATGGCGATCTGGGCGGCGGGGAGGAGCGTCGGGTGGTACCGGCTGACGATGAGGCACAGCGCGCGCCCGTCGGCAAACGACGCGCTGAAGTTGGTGACCTTGACGCCGTGGGGCTCGCAGAGGGCCGCGCACCAGCGCAGCAGCAGCGACAGCTTCTCGCTCTGGAAATACAGGCCCTCGAGCGACTCGCGGCGAGCGGGCGCGTCCACGCCACGCGTCAGCGCCGCCGTCTCGCGGCGAATGCTGTCAACCTCCGCGCGCAGGCGGGCGACGTCGACGAAGACCTCCACCTGGAAGCGCATCACAATCTTCCACAGCAGCGCCAGCGTCTTCTCGCGGTGGCCGTCCACAATGTCCTCCGCCGTCACGCCGCCCCCGCGCACGTCCGAGAGGACGATGCCGTGCCACTCGAGCGCCGAGAGCACGATGCCCACGTTGCTCAGCGAGTGCTGGCGCGTGGTCGCGGGCAGCTTGAGCTTGCGCGAGAGGGACGCGTCGCCCGTGAGCGTCTCGACGAGGCGCACGAGGCGCGCGCCGTCGGTGAGGTCCTTCGCGAGGGACTCTGTCGTGTAGTCGTACTCCTCAAAGGCGCCCTGCACGTGGCTCACCGTGTAACCGAGGTGCGCCAAATGGCGAGTAATGTCCCCCTCGCGCGTGAGGTAGCGGCGGCTCAGCGTCAGCAGCACGTCGCGGGAGCTCTTGCAGGGCGAGTCGCGGCGGAATAGGCACGGGTCGCCGTCGACGATCCGCGCGAGCTTGGCCTTGTCGAGAAAGATGACGACCCGGAGAATGCGGTTGATCACAAACGCGTTCATCGCGGCGCAGTAGGCCTCGCGCACGCCGGTGGTCGGGTACGCCGCGAGCACGTCCTCGTTGCTGAGAACGCGCGCGACGACAAAGTTCGCGAGGGTCATCTCCTCCTCCTCGTGGGGTCCGAGAGAGATCAGCTCACCAAAGACCGTCTCGAGCGCCAGGCGAAGCCACGACACCGTGTAGCCGAG
This sequence comes from Pigoraptor vietnamica, assembly GCA_943704525.1. Taxonomy (NCBI): domain Eukaryota; class Filasterea; order Ministeriida; family Capsasporidae; genus Pigoraptor; species Pigoraptor vietnamica. The sequence continues at coordinate 21,999 of CALSCQ010002780.1, read as the reverse complement.
CAGCAGCGCGACAATGTCGTCGCGCACCTGCACGTCCTCCGAGAGGGAGACCGAGGGGTTCACGGAAATGCTGCCGCTCACCAGCGCGCCGTCGATCGTACGCACAATGTCCTCAAACGACGGAGACTGGTACAGCGCGCACGCACTCATGCGCTGGCGGTTGAGGCGGCGCCGCGCGGAGAGCACGCGCGGCACGGCAGCGGCGTGTGCGCGCGCAATGGTGTCGTTCTTGTAAAGAAGGTCGCCCTGCATGTGTCATAAGAGAATGATGTCAGGCACTGCACGGAGAGAGGGGGGGGAGGGATAGTATGCGATAGAGTGGAAGGGAAGCATGCGAACGCAGCCATGCACAACCACACGCACCTCCGCAGGGCCCTGCGCCGCCTTGTCGCTCGTGTCGGGCGGCAGCAGCACAAAGTTGAGCCAGCGCGTGAAGCCCTTCTCCTGCTTCTCAATCCACCGCTCGTCGTACATCGCATTTCGCGCGGCGTAAGGGTTAACCACTTTGCGAGCGGCAGCGGGTGCGGGCGCGCGTGCCTTCGGAGCGGGAGCGGCCTCCGTCGGCTTCAGTGAGAGACGCAGGCGCGACTGCGCGACACCGGGCACGATGGATCGGCGGGCGGTCGGGGCCTTGCTGCCCTTCTTGGGGATGACGGCGTCGCCGACTAGCAGCGCCTGGACGCGGTGGCGCCCATCCCACTTGAGAGTAATCTGCTCGCGGCACTTGCCCTCCGCCGTCGGCTGCCACGCGATCGTAAGCGTGATGGAGCTCTTGGGAAGGACGGAGAAGGCGTCGTGCTCGCCGTCTGCGTTCGCGATCGAGAAGCCCTTGTCTGCGGGCCACTTGTCGAGTGTCAGTTCGTGCATGAGTATGTTCGGGTTCTCGATGCGCAGCGTCGCAAGTCCAGTCGCGCCCACTGTCACGTTGCCGAACGAAATGTGCGGCGGCTTCGCAAACAGCGCGAGGACGAGCACGGCATCTTCGGCCGGCGCGGGCGCAGTGGGCACCACAGCGACATCGACGTTGAATGCCATACCCTTGCGCGGCCCATCCGAGTCCGTGCGGCGGTTTGTGTCGTGAGCGGCGAAAACGGCCGCAGGTGCGCGCGCATGGTGGACGGGGAAGTCGGCGTGCGCCGAGTTTTCCTTGTCGTCCATCGCGGGCGATGCGGGGACGCGTGGAACGCCAAGTGCGGTGCGCCGATTGACGTATTCGGGGCTACCTAGGCTTACCTCGAACCGAAGTACTACAATGTCCACTGTTGGTTTACGAGGATGAAATGAACAGCGGTGGGATGGGAACTGTGTGTGTGTGTATGTGTGTGTGTGTGTGTGTGTGTGGCGGTGGTGTGTCAGTGGGTGTTCACCACCCAAAAAATTCAAAAATTCAAAAATGCGCGCTGTCAAAATATTACCATTTATGGAAATGATAGTACTTTTAAATTGAGAGAAACTGCATAACGGAGGCAAAAAATTTCCAACGAGTTTCACATTACAGTCCAGAATGACCACGGGGATGACCCACCCTGAAAGCAGCACACCCGGTCCACCACGTACTCTAATTTGATTTGGACCTCAAAAATCACACAGCCATTGCACAAATCTCAATTCATCCGAACGTTACGTCATGTTACTACGGTGAAGGCGTGTAGAGTGTGTGTGCGCAGAGTGTGCGTGCGCAGAAGTGTTGACATCGAAGAGAAAGACGACTGGAAAAAGGCCATCGGAGTTGTGCGACGCCGGCACTCTGGCTTGGCAGAGAAGCGCGTTCATTACTGATACACCCCAACAGAGCCGATTTTCGCCAAATGTTTCAGTTCACGCACACTCGCGGCCGTCCACACGCACGCGGAGCCACTTCGACTCGCAATCGGCGCAGTTTGGCCTCTACGCCTCAACCCACTGGCAGAGCGCCACGTTGTCGTCGCCAATTTTGACGAGGTCGCACGGCCACCACGACTGGCCATTGTCGCAGGCCGCGCAGTCCGAATCCTTCGCACCCTGCGCACGGTCGTCAAAATCGGCGCCGGTAAGTTTAGCGACGCATGCGCCCGTCGAACAGAAACGCACTGTACACATACACGCACACACGCAGTTCACTGGCACACAACACAGACCACGCCTGACCACACGACATGCACACGCACACGACATGCACACATGCACACGCACACATGCACACGCACACACGCACACATGCACACGCACACACGCACACGCAGTTCACTGGCACACAAGACACACCACGCCTGACCACACGACATGCACACGCACACATGCACACGCACACACGCACACATGCACACGCACACATGCACACGCAGTTCACTGGCACACAACACACACCACGCCTGACCACACGACATGCACACGCACACACGCACACACGCACACACGCACACATGCACACACGCACACGACATGCACACGCACACACGCACACATGCACACCATTTCACTGGCACACAACATACACCACGCCTGACCACACGACATGCACACGCACACGACATGCACACGCACACACGACGCCATCCACATACGCCATTCACACATGCACAGAGAGTACAAGAGGCATGAAATTGAACGCACCGCAGGCGATACGACCATACCTGGGGATTGTTCGGAATGGCCTTGCACGTGTGCGCAGCAGCCGGGTCGCCGCTCCACTCGACCCCTCCGCAAATCGTCTTGACAACGACGCCCCCGCACGTCCCTTTGAGGTAACAGTCGTAGCTGTATCCCTCCGTGTTGCCGTTGCACACTGACGAGCCCTGCGAGCCTGCGCCCTGCACGCAGCGGTTGAGGAGGAAGCAGAAGAGGGCGTTGGGATCGGCCGCGGAGGCGTCCTTGAGAAGGGCCACAGTCTTCACGTAGCCACCGACGCGGTTGACCGTCATGGGGTCGGGCTTATCCGTTGCGCCGAGGATCACAGTGCAACACGAGGGGCATCCGATCTGCGGTACGTCCAAATTAACAAAAGAGGGTGAGCTTGCGCGACCGCCCCTGCCCAACGCACTGCCGTTACTCACCTGCGCCATGGCCGCCACAGGGCACCAGCCGCCGGTGCCGCCGGTCCCTCCCGTGTTGCCGCACGCGTAGGTCGGGTCCTGGACGAGGTTGTGTGCGGTGCGGCAGGGCGCGTTCCCTTGCAGACCAAGGCCCGTTCCGACGTTGCCGTTGATCGGCACGTTCATCCAGTACCATATGGCGGTCGTCCACAGCGCAATGGGGTCGCGCGACGCCAGCGTGGGGTCCTTGCACACATTGAAGCCCGATCCCTGCGGAGGCTGTGCGGGGGTGGCGGCTGCGCACGCGGCCCAGCACGGGTCGCCGCTCTCGGCGGCGTTGATGGAATTTGACTTGCAGACGCCCGTGACCTGGCCAGCGAGGGACAGTGCGGCGTTGTAGTCCTGGGGACCCGCGATGCCGAGCGTTGCGAGCACGTAGTTGACCGCCGACGTGATCTGTTGGGAGCGCACCAGGGCATTGTCGTCGAGCGGAGGCACACGTCAGTCAGGTCGGTGAGAGGTCAGGCCCGTGCTCCACAGACTGTGACGGCTGGCATGACGGGTTGTGAAATAGAGAACAAAAAGACTGACCTGCAGTGCGCCTTTGCCGTACTGCGACGAGGCCGTGGAGCCAACCTCCGCGGTGTACTGCAAAAACGACGTCTCCTGCTGGACGTTGCCGAAAAACGCGGCGAGTTCGATCAGGTTGCGCTCGGCGTCAGGACCGTTGCAAAACTCCGGAAACTGCGCGGCCGCCTTGCGAAAGTTGGCGAGGCCGCTGTAGTCCCCCGACGAGAAAACGTAGCATCCCGGGGCCCAATCGAAGCGCGATACGCCAGTTTCCTGGTCGCAGTGTGCGGCGGCGTATTCGGGACTCGCGGGGTCGACGTAGGGAAAGATGGACCTCCAGAGGGCCTCGCCCTCTTCGTTCACAGGGAGGATGCCATCGAGAGCAGACGCGGACGCCGAGCCAGAGCGGCCGCTCGGAGTGGGAAAGTAGGGGTAGGGGCACACGACATTTGGGTCGCCTTCGCCGAGGATGATGCCGGCGCCGCACCCGTGGCCGCTCTTCCACGCGTTAAACGACGTCCGCCAGTGCTGGAACGCAGCGCGCCACTCGGCGACATTCTCGTCGCCGGTGCCGGCAGCCGCCGCACACGTCACGGTAGCGATGAAGTACGCGACAAAGACGAGCGTCCTGTGCCTCATTTTCGTATTCGCCGGTCGCTCGTCGGAGCCGGATCGCCTGAATATCAGTCGAGTCGAGAGTCTGACTGGTCGCGGAGTATTACGTGCGTGGACACCACGGCGTAAAGCGTTTCCTGCGCTCGCAGAGTTAATCTGGAGCGATTCAGCATGGGAGCCGAGGGGGGGGTGTGGCCCTTTCGTATTCTCGGCGGGTGTCTCGGGCCCATTGATTTGACCCTTGACGGTATTTCTTCTCACGCGGGCAAACGCCTCAATTCAATTCAAATTCCGATTCAAGGAGAACAAATCGAATGTGGTCACGTGATAAGGACGTTTGTGGTCACGTGCTGACACCACCCCACCAAAAGCCGCTTGGCAAGGCATCTTTCAGCGCGCGCTCCTCGAAAGGTCCATGTCTTCTCTCTGTTGCAGCCCTGAGCAGCATTGCGAGGCTTGGAGAGCGGCCCACGGGGGCCGGCGCCGTTGGCGCTGTCTCCGAGGATAGCGGACGTCAGTCTTAGGAACGAGGGTGAGCGCGAGTTCACTCCGCCCTTCGTGACCCTCTGCGGCAGGCCCGCCGGGGCCACATGAGGGCCTGAGTATGAGCGCATCTCCGCGGGCGAATGCATCGGCGCGCACGTCACGGACATCGCACGGGGCCTTGCCGGATAGCGCCGTGCACAGCACGGGCGTGAACCCTGCGTTCCATGCTGAAGCAGAGGACTTGAGTGCGACCTCGCACCCGCAGACGCACGCAACGGCACGTGCATCGCTGTCATCGCACGCGAAGCTGTCGAATAGCGTCGTGCATGGCACGAATGCGAACCCTGCGTTCGAGGCTCCGACCGCTGGCGAGGCGCATGCGCGTCCGTCGAACCCCACCGCCAGCGCCCTCTTCAAGGTTGTGGTGACGTCCGAAGTGATCGACAACAAGGAGAGCATACTGCGCGACTGCCTCTCGTTCCAGGGGTCGATTGTCTCGTGGCTGAACAACGCGACGGGGCTTCTGCTCGGCGCCGCGTTACTCGGTTACAACGGGGACACGAAGTTTGCTCTGACGATGGCCTGCGTGTCCCTCGTGCTCGTTGGCGCGGCACTCTTTCTGTACTACTATCACCTGGCCGAGCTCGAACGGGTGTGTGTCGAAGTGCAGAGACGCTCCCGAGCGTATGTGCATGCTTGCATCTATAGTCGCTCTCACTGCTGCATATCGACACGCCTGACTGTATGTGCATGCCTACACCGATAATTGCCCATCACGGCCTTGTGCGTGCATGCATCATTGCCGTGTCCTCACCCGTCTGCCCTCTTCCTTTCGCCCCCCCCCTCTCCCCCCCCCAGAACAAGCCGACGTTCTCGCGCGTGACTGTCACCACAATGCTTGTCGTGGTGGTCGTCGTCGTCGTATTGTTTGCGATCGTGACGTACCTAAACTATGCATGAGCCCAACGGCCGCCCTGCTGTGTGCACGTCGTTACATGTCCTCGCGCGATTTGTGAGTGCGTTACGCTTTCATTATGTCGCGAGCAGTCGACGTCCACATACGGCGCCCTGCTGTGTGCACGCCGTTACATGTCCTTGCTCGATTGTCAGTGTGTTACGCTTTAATTGTGTCGCGAGCGGTCGACAGGCCACACTATACGGCGCCCTGCAGCAGGTCGTCGATCTCGTCCAGCAGCGCATCAATCTCAGAGTCGGTGCACGTCGCCGTGTTCTCTGTCAGCTGCGAAGGGAGATGCCGTGAGGTCAGTTGGGAGAAACGCTGGTGGAAACAACGTACCTACAAGGAACGGTCACGTGTGGCTGTGTGTGTGTGCTTCAAGGTACGCCACGTGCGGCTTTGTACGCATGCCCCACTCACCCGGAAAACGACACCAAAGTACATGCAGTGCGTGTTGCCACCGAGGGTCGGCGGAACCGCCGTGAGGAAGGCCCGCTTCGAAAAGAACGAAGCCGCAATGCGCCGCGGGTTCTGCGGGTCGATGGCGACGTCGCTGGCGAAGACGAAGCCGTTGGGATAGGGCTCGGTCAAGGCCTTGTTGCTTGTGAAGAACCGGGACCAGAGGCGGTCGCCGAACGTGTCGAAGCGCGAGAGGAAGATGGCGTTGAACGAGCCCGAGGGGTCCGTGTCGTTGGGCTCGCCGTCGAACGTCTTGTACTCTGTGCCGCCGATCACGACCACGCCGCCCTCCGCGTCGCACGCGACCGAAAAGCCGTACTGGTCCTGCACCCCGCCAAACACGCGCGTCCACAGCGTGTTGCCCTGCGTGTCCATCTTGACAAGGAAGGCGTCCACGCCCGCGGGGACGGGCTGTCCGTTCAGGCTCCCGGCCGTCGCGCCCGTGACAAAGACGTTGCCGACGGTGTCTGCGGCAATGGCGCCGTACTGCTCGTCGGACAGCGTCGCGCCCGCGCGGCGGATCCACAGGGGGGTGCCCGTCGACGCAGAGAGCGACGCGACAAAGATGTCAAAGTCATTGGACGAGTCCGTGAGCGGGCCGAACGACGTGAGGGTGGCGCGCGCGGCGAAGACGACGGTCGTCGGCGTGCATGCGAGGTGCCGCCCGGGGCTTCCCTGGATGCGGAGATTGAGCTGGTTCGCGGTTGACAGCTCATAATAGAAGGCGCCGGGCGTCTGGCCGTTGGTCGTCCACGTGCCTGGCGCGGTCGCGCTGAGCGAAGGGGACGTGGCGATGCGCTGAATGCGGACGTTGTTGTCGGGAGCATACGCAACGAAGATGGCCGACTGCGTGGGGCTCGAGCAGATGCCGAGCGGCGTGTCCTGTCCGGTGGTGCCCAGCACGATCGCGTCGAGGTAGTCGCCGAGGGGGCTGTACTTGACGACGAACACGTCCAGCGTGCCCTGCGACGGCGGTGAGATCGGGTCCTTGTTCGGGAGCGAGCCTCGCGTGGCACCGAGGACGTACGCGTTCCCCGCCGCGTCGACCGTCAGGCCGACAAAGTACTCGAACCGCGCCGTCGCAAGGTAGCGCGTCCAGAGCACGTTGCCGTCGACGTCCTGCTTGCGGATTACTGCGTCCGAATCGCCAGCAATGGGCACGCCCGTCTCAATGGGAGAGTCGATGAAGCCCAGCGTGATTAGGTTGCCCGACGAGTCGTACGCCTGTGCAGCGATGGAAGTGACGGCGGTGCCGGGGAACAGCTGTGGGCACTGGTGAGTGGGGGGGAACCACGCCTTGGCCCAGGCAACCGTCGTCGGCGAGTTCGTTGCGGGCTCCGAGGGCAGCGCATCCGCAGTGCGCGTGAGAGAGCATGCGAGGAGCAGTGTCGCGCACAAGAGCGCGAGCGGGCTGCTTGTGCCGGGCTTTCGTCGGCCCGCATCCGTCATTTGTTGCGCAGCCATACTGCAGTTGAAGACCCGGCCGGCCGAGCGCGACAACGACTGGATAGAGTCGGAGAAGGCTATCGTGAACTGAAGCGCGTGCGAGCTGCGTTGGAGTGATGAGGGATGCTTGCAGTCGTGGCGCGAATATATACTGGCGCCGCCGGCACATGGCAGAGTGCGTGTGTGGCTCAGTCGCCGGTAACACCCGGACAAATGCCACTTCCATCAGTCATTCCCCGTATCGGAAATTTCCAAATAAGGAATTCCGAATATACCAAATCAGGCAATTTCAGAATACACCTGATTCAGGATCTTTCCGGATATACCCAAACCAGGCAATGCCACTTTATTTGGCAGGCAGGGAGAGTCCCGTTGCGCACACTGTTACCGGCGACAACTTTCCCCAATCGACCTTCGACGACCCAGTTTGGAAGGTCCCGCAGGCACTGGAATGTCGGGACAGCCCCAAGCGCACGTCCGCACGTCACTGCCCACTTCCGGCAGTCAGCTGGCTGCCCGGCGACTCCACACTCGCCGGCGTCGGTGCTGAGGGGCCCACAGCAACTGACGCCGGACCACAGTACGTCGGGAGGCCGGATGCAGGCATGATAAAACACGCCAAGGCGGCGCATCAACGAACAAACTTACTTACTTACGGTTTGAGCCGCTGCTCCGACTGCGAGAAACAATCCGTTAACTATAGAACGGTCGAGTCAGCACAGCGCGTGCAACCGCGAGCATGGCGGCCGACGGTGAACGGCCCCGCCGCGTTGAACTCAGGAGCACCGTTGCGACTCTAATCGTGGTGGCGACTGCGCTCGTCACCGTCCTCTCTGCTTGCGTGCCGGTCGTCGCAATTCCCATTCACTTCGAAGTCGAGCCCGCGCTTGCCGGACACGCGCGCGTTTCGCGTGATCTGCAGGCCGTGGCGCGACTGGCGCGGCTCTCCGACTTCATCTCGAACACGACAACCCAGGCCGATTGCGAGCGCGCGTTCCTCATGGCAGCGAGCGCGTGCCCTGGGATCTCGACCGGGATCGCGGCGCCCGGCAACACGTCGGTCGCACTGCCCGAGCCCGCACTGACGGCCGAGTGCGTCGCGACGGAGATCAAGCTCGCCATGTGCGGTATCGTGCACAACGTGGTGGCGACGCGCCTGCAGCACGAGAGCAACGGCACGGCCAACGCGACGGTGGCGTACCTCTGCTTGAAGGCGAAGGCGGTCCGCGACACGCTCGTGCGGCGCTCACAGGCGGCGGCGGCGTGCAACCCGCCCTGCGACAAGGGACGATGCATTCGCCTCGCGAATGGAACGTCCGCGTGCGTGTGCAACGCGGGCTACGGTGGCAGTCGGTGCCAGACGCCTCTTGCCAGCACATGCGCCGCGGCGACGCTCCCCGGCAGCGGCAACAGCTCGCAGCCGCTCTGCAGTGGCCACGGCGTGTGCGCTGCGGGCGTCGGCTGCGTGTGCAACGGCGGATGGAGCGGCGCACGCTGCGAGAACAGGGTGTGCGAGCCGGCGTGCTCGTCCCACGGGCAGTGCGTCCCTTCGAACGGCACATCCCCGGCCGTCTGCAAGTGTGCCGCGGGATACACCGGCGCGTCGTGCGGCGTGCGCTCGGCCGATCTCGCGGATTCGAACCAGAGCCCGATTGTCCGGACTGCGCTCAAGTCGAACGCAAGCGACGTGTGCGTGGGCCTCAACGTCAGCGCAGTGGCCGTGGAGGCGGCGCGGCTGTGCGGCTGGAACGGCCTCTACCCCATTGACAACTGTCCCTCCGTCGCGTGTGCGCAGGCCGTGCTGCTCCTCATGCGGTGCCGGCCGTCGCCTTCGGTCGCTGCGACGCTCGCGCCGTTTGGCTTTGCGCTCGCCAAGGAAACGTGCGGGCAGGTGTCGCCGCTGCTGAGGCGGTGTGCAGCGCGGATTCAGTCGGCCATCGCGGACCGTGATGGCGATTCGATCAACACGCGCGACCTCACGCAGCACGCGCCGTCCCCGCTGGACGGGGACGCGCTGTTCACTGCCATGCTAAGCCAAAAGTGCACGCCGGGTGCTGCTGCGGGATGGCCGTCGCGTGTGTGCAACGCACTGTCCGCCCTGCCGCCGCGCAGTTGCGACGACGTGTGCGGGAGCCCGTCGGCCGCGCTGATGCAGTCCATGGCGACGACCAACGGCACGGCCGGGGTGCTCACGGCGTGCAGCACGGACGTCGCCACGTCGGCATACTGCGCGATTCGCAACGCGTTCGTTGATCCTCGCATCGGCCGCCCCTACCGCTGCGCCAGGGCAAAGATCGCGCGCGCGCTCGTCGTCTCCGTCGCATCCGCGTGCCCGCGCTGCGTCCACGGCAGCTGCGCGCGGAACGCCACCGGCGGTTACATGTGTGTCTGCGCGCCTGGCTACAACGGCACGCTGTGTGCGACGCCCGCGTCGGCCGCGTGTTCGGTTGCAGGAAGTTCGATGCTCTGCAGCGACCACGGCCTCTGCACAGCGACGGGCTGTCTGTGCAACAGCGGGTGGACCGGCGCGCGCTGCGAGAAGAGGGTGTGCGAGCCGGCGTGCTCGTCCCACGGGCAGTGCGTCCCTTCGAACGGCACATCGCCTGCCGTCTGCAAGTGCGCCGCGGGGTACGTCGGCGTGACGTGCAGCGCGCGGTCATCCGATATCATCGACTCGATTCCCAGTGCGATTGTCCGGACTGCGCTCAAGTCGAACGCGAGCGACGTGTGCGCTGGCCTCAACGTTACCGTGCTGGCGATGGAGACGGCGCTGCTGTGCGGCTGGGGGAGCGACTTCCGCGCGGTGCCGCAACTCCAACCGCCGACGGTCCCCTGCGCTGCCGGCCTCTACCTCTTCGGGCGCTGCAGGCATGCGGCGGAGCAGTGGCCCGCGATCCCCGCCGTGCCCGTGATCCGTGCGCTCCTCGCGCGCAGCGTGTGCTTCTCCCAGCTCCTGTCCGCCAGCCTCGCCGCCATAGGGAAGGCCACATCCGCCACCGAGCTTGCCCTCGCCGGTCCCGCCGACAGCCAGGCGAGTGCTGCGTACGATTACGAGAAGAAGACGTCCGACATTCTCACCATGTGCGGCGTCGACGTGCACGCGCTGCCGTCCACGTGGGCGGCGCAGTTCCGCGCCCCCGCCGATCGCGCGCGCGAGTGCGTGTCCGCCATGCTCGATTCGATCGATCGCCTGTCGCATCTCTTCCCGAACGCGCCCGCGGGTTCCCTCACGCGCCGCCGGCGGTGCAATGCGCTGCAGGCCGTGCGCAACATCACGGCGGCGCGACTCGCGATGAGCCCCGGGCTATGCCCCCAGCACGTGCACTGCGGGACGGGGTCGTGCGTCCCTGTGGCGACGGGCTGGAAGTGCCTTTGTCCGGAGGGGTACTACGGAGACGACTGCTCGGTGCGCAGGGATGCGTGCTTTTCGCAGCCGGCGCCCGTGTTCGGGACGTTCGGCAGCGTCACCTTCAGCTTCCCGACGCTCGTGTCGGCGCCTGCGTGTTCCGGGGTCGGGCGATGCGACAACGCGACGGCGACGTGCCTCGGCTGCCCCGTGGGGACGAACGGGACCTCGTGCGCCGTCGCCGCGTGTCCCAACAACTGCGCGTCCCGCGGCGTGTGCAAGGTGATCGACGGCCGCGGCAAGTGCTTCTGCCCCGTCGGTTTTGTCGGGGACGACTGCGGTACCCCCGCGACCGAGTGCAGCAGCGCCTCCGGGCTCTCCATGGTCACCGCCAACTGCACGGCGGCGGACGACGCCCTCAGGACAGTGTGCCTGTTCTCTCCAACGGCCACGACGACGGAGATTCTCGCTGCCGCCAAGCAGTTCAGCCTCCCGCCGACGGCCGCTTGCACGCTCGCGGTGCAGAGGTGGGCCTCGTGCCGCCTCTCCACCCTCTCGAACAGGACCAAGACCGCCGCTGCCCCTCTCGCATTCACGTGCAGGCAGTCGTCCGCTGTCGCGTCGCTCGCGCGCGCCATCACATCGGCCGCGAGCGAGGCCTGCATGGCATCGTCTTCCGCCGTCGCCGCCCGCGCGCGTAGCACCTGCGCCATCGCTCAAACGAACGCATCGGTCGCGTGTGCGCCCGTGGCGACGTACACCAACGCGACGCTCGGCAACGCGACGTACGGAAACCAGCCCGTGGCCGTCCTTGCCGCATGCCAGGCCGCCCTTAAGGAGGCCCACAAGAGCTGCGGTCCGATGTGCGGCACGGCGCCCTTTGTGCGCGCATTCCGTGCCCACGTCGGATGGCGGGCGCGTGTCTTCGCGTCGACTCGCAAGGTCGCCACCAGCTCTGCGACGGCCTCTGCGGCCAGCAAGACGACAGCGGCGCCCTCTGTGACAGCGGGCAGCACGACAGCGGCGTCCAAAGCTGCGTCGCCGTCATCTTCACCGTCCGCGACAGTCGCAAGCAAGACCGTGGCAGCTTCAACCGTTGCGACTGCAATGGGATCGGCGACTTCGAAGGCGGCCGGTGCTTCGAGCACAGCCACTTGGTCAGCGTCTGCGACAACCGCTACCAAGACGACAGTGAGCGCGAGTTCGAAGCCGACGGCGAGCGCTTCGGCCAGCAAGACGGCGACTGCGTCCACGAAGACGACCGCGGCTGCATCGAGCAAGACACCCTCGGTCGCGTCGACTGCGACGGCGTCCGCAACAGCGTCGAAGAAAGCTACCGCGAGCTCGGCCACGACGGCGGCCGCGCAAACGACGAGCAAGGCGACGACGGCGACGTCTGTAACGTCTGCGAAGGCGTCCGCATCGACTTCTGCCAAGGCGTCTGCGACGAGCAAAGCCACGACGGCGACGTCTGCGTCCACCACTGCCAAGGTGTCTCCAGCGACTTCCGCTCAGGCGTCCGGGACTGCAGCGGCAGCAACTACCACGGTCATCACAGCGAGCGCGAGCGGACAGGCGACTCAGGCCGCGTCCAGCACGCCCGGAGGCCTCGCGACGGCCAGCACAGCTGCGCAGTCGCCAACGCCCACTTCGGGCGCCATGTGCCCATCGGTGGGCGGTCGCTTCGTGACCATGCCGCAGGTGCTCCCGGCGACGGTCGGGATGTGCGGCGGCGCGGCGGTCGTCTCGGGATCCCTCTCCCGCACCGTGCTCGACGGCAAGGCGTCGTTCTCCGTGAGCGTCGGCTTCGCTGCTTCGCGTGTGGGCGGCGTCCTCCTCGCGCTGTCGGGAAATGGCACCGACGGACTGTCCCTCGGGCTCACCGGCACCGGCAACCTCGTCGCGACGGCCAATTTTGGCGCAGGGGAGGTCCGCGCGGTGATCACAGGCCCGTTCCACGACAACGTCTTCCGCAACGTCACGCTCACGGCCTCAAACGGCGGCGTTTCGTTGGCGGTTGGGCGCAAGACCGCCCAGTCGCCACGCATGTCCGAGACGACGATGGATGGCATCACGAGGGTCGACGTGCGCTTCAGCGGGTGCCTGTCGCTCTACGGCATCAATGGCGTGACGCCGGCAAACATCGCCCTCACGAACTGGGTCGGCGCATCGGACAAGTGCTGCGGCTGCAACAACACCGTCGCGGCCCCCCGCAACGTCACCGGCGCGTGCCCGGCCAACGACCACGCGTACGCCGGCACGCCCTCCACCATGTCGCCGACGGTGGGCATGTGCGCCGGCGGGTCCGTCGCAGCGCAGACGCCCGCGTTCCTGGACAACCGGAAGTCCTTCGCCATTTCGCTCAAGCTGCGCAGCCGCGCACTCAACGGGACCGTCCTCAGCCTCACGGGGAAGGCGGCCGACAAGGTCGTGCTGACGCTCGAGAACGGAAACCTCGTCCTCTTGGTTGACTACGGCAGCGGTCCCCTCTCCGCGCGGTTGCAGGGGCGCTTCGACGACGACGTCGAGCGGACCGTCAACATCACGTCCACAAACGGGCGGGCGACGGTGATGGTCGGCCGCTCCATTGCGTCCACGGCGACCGCCACCGCAGCGTCGATCGAGGGCATCAACAGGCTGCTGGTAAGCCTCGACGGGTGCGTGACGATCAACAACCTCGACACCGTCGCCCTCACGTCGCTCAACGTGACCCAGTGGGTGGGGGCGTCGACGACGTGCTGCACGTGCGCTTCGCAGTGCGCGCCGGACGCGACCGCCCCCGAGCTGCTGCCCGAGGTGGTCTCTGTGTGCGACGGGGGGCGCGTGGCGGCGACGGCGAACGCACAGACACTCAAGGCGGAGATGACGCTCACACTGCGCTTCGCCACGACCGACTCGAACGGCGTCCTGTTCGCGTACAACAGCACCGACAATTCCAGATGGGTCCAGGTCCAGCACATCAACGGGCGCGTCGTTGCTTCCGCGTTGTTCGACCCTCGGGCCGCGCGGGTGGTCGCAAGCGTCGGCGGCGCTCTGACGGACGACGGCGCCGAGCACACGGTGACAGTGGTTATCGGGAGTGGCTCGCTGGCCGTCTCCGTCAACAACGGCGTTGCCGTGTCGAGCGGTGTGAGCACGACGGGAACGATGCTGCAGAACCTCCGCTCGGCTGCGATTACGATCCGCGGGTGCGTCCAGATTGTCGCCGTCGGTGGACTCCGCGCGAGCGACTTTGCCGTCGTCGCGTACAGCAAAGCGAGCGCCTACACATGTGCGGCGTTGTAGATGTCGTTGGCGCGTGCCTGCGGTTCCGTTGAAGTATAAAAAATGAGCAAAACACGGAGAGGTCGTGAGTGAGAGCGTCGTGCGCGTGCGTGCGGCAGCGTTCGAGCGTTTAGGATCACAGCAAAGTAAGCCCGCGCTTTGAGAAAACTTTGCGCCAAGGGCTCTTAGAAGGTTAGAGCCCTTGCTTTCGCAACACGAACACTCGACGGTGCGCATTTGGTGCAAGTGAACGTCACGTGCGCACGTCGCGCCCGATACGAAGACTGAAGGGATGGACACTGATACATACTCACACACACACACACACGTGAACAATACATCGTAATACTCACTCGCACACACGCACGCACACACACACACACATACACATACAACACACACACACGCACACACGCACATTTTCACACACACACACACGCACACACACACGCACATACATGCACACACACATATATATATACACACACGTACACTTACACAGACACACATACGCACACGCACACACAGACACACACACACACACACACATATACACACACGGCACACATACACATACACACACACGCACACGCACACACACACACATACACACACACATACACACACACACGCACGCATTCACGCACAAGTCGCACGACGACGACGACGACGGAGGGAACGAACGGTCGAAGAAGTCACGCCACCGCTAAGGCCGACTCGGTGTGTGGCCACGGGGCGGTGGCGAACTGACATCCAGGGCCAGCAGCTGGTGGTTCTGAACCAAATAGAAACACGGAAATCCCGCCAACTACAACGGGCAACCCGACCGCCGTCGCGGCATGAGCCATCGCCAACACCCGACCCTTCAGACGGCGATCCATAAACGTGAGGCCAGGCAGTCGGAACAGTCTGCCATACGGCCAATGCCAAACTGGAGAGATACACTCGTTTACAATTTCAGCTCAGCAGTCTTCGCCGCGCGGTGCTGCTCAGACTGGCAGCACCTTAACGACGCCATTGGCGATCGTGGCCAACCTTGATCAGCCTGACGCCCCACTCAGCGGCCTTGTCCAGCCACGACTTAGCTTCGGCAGGCGGCTCCGGATTGATCCCAAAGCGCTCTTCGTCGCCAACCTTCGACGCCGAATACACCTGCATGTTGTGCCCGTTCGCCCGATAGTTCGCGTCCGGCGGGAAGGCACGCAGGTACCACCCCGTGGCGCAGTGCTGAAGCACGTACTTGCCGTCCACGAGGAAGAGAAAGAACCAACAGTCATTGTTGGGTGCTTTCTGTACGCAGCGGCAGGTGCCATCGGGCAGCACCTCCAGGTACGTGTCGCGACCCTGCACTCGGAAGGCGACCTTGTCGTACTGCCCGACCATTTGCAATGTCTCCTCGACCCCGCGCGTGTCGTTGCTCGTGCGCAATTCGCCCTCGGAGGTGCACTGCACATAGCGGTTGTGGCTTGTCACGAGGGACACCCACCCCATGTCCGTCGGAATGGCCTCCATCCTGAGTTGATTACTGTCGAAGGCGATGCAAAAATGGAGACATTGCATATTACTTCTCAACTCAACACAACTCAACTCAACTCAACACAACCCAGTCTACGCAAGTTGAGTGACGCTCAACTGAGGGCGCATGGCGTACCTTAACTTTTTCGACCTTCCCGTCTTCAGAATCGACTGCTATGGTTCGCGGAACAGCGGCGTCGGTGCTTTATATATACTGATGCATCCCGGCGCCAGGGAACGCTCTTTCGATCCCACGAACGAACCATTCTCTCAGTGCCACAGCGAACGAAAACAAACTCACGGTGCACTGCGAACGAAAACAAACTCACAGTGCACTGCGAACGAAACATGACGCAAATACCCACGCGCATATCCTGTTAACTCGTTGTGTGTGTCCAGCCATTCACACGGCCGCGTGTGCCTGCATAATTCCCGTGAGTGGTGACTGGGTGTGTTAGTGTCCCGCAGTCACGCGCACGCACGCACGAACGCACGCACACACACACTATACACACACACGTGCACCCACACGTGCACCCACACGTGCACCCCCCCCCACACACACACACACTCACACTCACACTCACTCACACACTCACACCTTAACCGCGCGCGCGGGGGGTCGTAATATTAACAAGCGTGTTGTTTCCTTCGCCTCAGACCGGACAAATATGTGACGTCATCAAAGAACGCGTGCCACCGAGCCGCTGAGTGTCCAACACGCCCTTGTTTCCTGGACTGGACTGTACGTGTCCGCATGACGGGACACGCACAGGGGCCGCATCCGCCGCTTGCTGTGTCTTGCTACATCGAACTCGCATGGAGTGCAACATGTCTCGCAGTACTGCAATCCCGAGCGAGTATGTGACGGGCAGTAATCAAGGGAGCTGAACATTGGCGTCCAAAACAGGGGGGACGTCAGACAGAATGGCACTCAATTGCAAGACGCACTGCTTTGCGCTGGTCGTGTGCCAGCGAGAGAGTGACGGGCGGTTCATCGTGCGTGCGTGCGTGCGTGCGTGCGTGTTGTGTGTGTGTGGGTGGGTGGGTAGGTGGGTGGGTGTTCAGGTGGGTGCCCGTGTGAGAGTGCATGTGTGTGTGTGTGTGCGTGTGTGTGTGTTGTGTGTGTGTGTGTGTGTGTGTGTGTGTGTGTGTGTGTATCTGTGAGTGTCTGTGTGTGTCTGTGTGTGTGTCATTATGTGTGTTTGGGCGTGCGTATGTGTGTGTGCGTGTGTGTCAGTGCGTTTGCAAGTAATGCTACGTGGTTTGTCACTAACAGCGTGCGCCCAGGTGGGTGTCGGGCGACGAGGTACGCTCCCTTGGCACAATTCGTGGCGGTGAGCTACCAGAGTGGATCGAGTATGCGAGCGCGGCGGTGTCGTTCATCCAATGGCTGTCATGACGGCAGAAGCCGCGCCCGCCAACAAGCACAGGGCAAAGCGCAGGTCGGTGTCACCGGGGGAGGCGCCCTCCAGCAAGCGCAGGTCACTGTTGTCGGCGCCGTCAGACCCATGCCAGTAAAATTCCACTTCGCCCTGAGACTCGTTCACTGCTTACGGCACCGCGCGCACGCTATTCCTACTCAACTACAGTGCGGACGTGGGAAGAAAGCGAGCTGACCTCGTGCCATTCGGCACTAACTCTAGCACGAATGTAAAAGACCGCGAGACTACGGCTCCCCACTGCTACCGCGTGCTGCTGGAATGCACTCGGACTGAAAGCATTCTCCCGTTTGCTCGCCTAGTGTCGGTCTCGGCTGCAGTTCACGTGACTATAGAAGAGACACACATTCAACGCATTCAATTCAAGACAAGGACCCTGCATCAAGCGCTATACCCGCGAGGCAGTGCATGGGGCTCAGTGGGTCGGTCGTGTGGGTGCGACTTGGGTGCTCGCACGCGTCGATCTGTTACGTGGGCTCGTGCGCCGGCTGTAGTTGGGTCTCGCAGTCGTGCTGTTGCCACTGGGGGGTGGGGCTTGCTCCCCGTCGTGCTGCGTCGCCACCCGCGCGACTGGCCGTGTTTGCCTCGTCAGCGCTTCCACTCGCCGCAGTCCAGCCGTTGCCACAATACGGGGGTAGCGTGCCAGTGGGGATCTACCTCGCGACCGTCGGGCCATCGCTTGTGTTCGTCGCTCTAGAGCCGCCATCACTGAGGGACTGAAGGGCGGGTTCGGCGTCAAGGGGTACTGGCCGCGTGCGGATGCGAGGCCGCCTTCGACGAGTTCGTGGCTGTGGGCGCGTGCGTCGCTGCCGTTCGACGAGGCCACCGTCTGCGTGTGGGCTTGGCACCAGGGGCGATGTTGGCGTGAGATTGGTCCACGGGGAGTGCGGTGGCGGGCGTCGCGTGTTCGCGAGGGCTTGACTCGGTGTGCAAGGGCGCGTCCACCGATGCAAGCCCACCCTGCTCGGCGCGCACGCGCTGCTCAACGCCCAACTTTTCCGTGCTCTCGTGGGCCATTCACAGAGTCCGTTTTCAGTGGCAGTTCAGTCGCAGTGCTGCGTCGGTTGCGAATGGCTTCACTCAAGTGCACGCACACGAAAGGGACTACAACGCCAGAGGAGACGATGGACTGCGACACATTCTGAACCGTGCTAACCCTGGGTTCACATCACGCGCGCGTGTATGTGTTATCCTGTTCACCCTGTCCAGGTGACCTGTCATCAGTCCGGTCATTTTTTTTCGGAAATACTTGGGGCCGGGACCAAGTAAGGACGATTAACAGATTCGCTCTTGCGACCTCCGACTGCGCCAAAGCATTGGCGGGTGTGTGCGCCGGTTCGCAGAGGCGCTTGTTTTCCCAAATACAGCGCCAAGGGTTTTACTTTGAAACTTCTGCATGCGCTCATCGCCGCCCTGTGCACTCCGTGCGGTGCTGCGGCCACGCAACCTTCTGGCACTCGCGGGAACAGTAGCGCACCGCGAGACACGCACCGCACTTGAGCAGCTTGACGTCACCCTTCCCACACGCCTCGCACGTGCGAGAAACGGCGGCTACGTCGCTGTCTGACGTGCCCTGGTTGCCGGACAGCATGGGCTCCGCAGACGGCGGAACTGGCGAGCGAATGGGGGAGGCAGATGCAATCTTCTCGGCGGCTTCCGTCAGCATGGCCACAGTAGCCCTCATCACATCCGCTTGGCCTGTCGTCCGCGAAACCGCTGTCGCAGGGGTATCGCGAGGGTCCGCCCCTGCCGCCGCCGTTGATTGTGCGTGTTTGGGGCCGTTCAACGAGGTCGCCGGCGCAGGCGTAGGGGACGCGGAGGGCGCGCGGCGCTTCTCTTGACTGACGGGTGCTTGCTGACTTGTTTTGGCATCGCGCACACGGGTGCCCGTTCCTGCATTAACAGCAAACCCACATTAGATGCCATGCTCCAATGTGAACCATCCCTGCTTCACACCGTGCCGCAACAAACTACGGGCCATGGGGTGACTCCGCACAAGGAAACGATTGCGTAACATGAATTGACGAAACGGCGTTGCGGGTGCGCAATAAGGCTTCCGTCACACTAGCAGCGACTGCAACAGAATCATTCACCTTTCTCGCACAGATGGGCTGGCGCTCCAGGGCTTTGATCGAGGAGGGCGAGGAACGGGTGATTCTTGAACTGGCACGTGGGGCAAACGACCTTCGGGCGCGCTGCAAGCTCCGCGGGAGAGAGAAACGAGATGCCCTGCACAGAGACGGCGCCGTAACCAACCAACTAATTAGCACAAGGCGGTCACTGTCTCTCACGTGCATGCCGAGCGATGGTTTCGACCGCACGTGGAAAGGAACAGGCACAACGCGGAATTGCAGTGTTGCACCGCTTACCAGCCGGCGCAGGTGCGTCTCAGGGTTCTTCCTCTGTTCGGTCGACATCAACTCGGTGATGGCCATCCCCGTCGCATTCCACTCGCGCACGGCAACGAATTCGCCCTAATAATTGTAACGACGTTAGAGCGGGAGCCCATGCATCTGTTCTCGGTAACTACAGTCATCTGCAAGATACCAACCTCCGATGCCTTGAGCAGGTGCATTACAGTCCCGATCACAACGAAGGTGTGGGGATAATCCCGCAGCGGCGCAACTGCGGCGACGATGGCCGCCACCGTCAGGCATTTCAGCCGGATAGCATTGACAAGGAACTCGGCGGCGTCGTCGCACACGTGCTCGTCCGGCGGTGGGGTGCAGCTTAGCAGCAGCTTAATTCTGCGCATGCGACACGTGAAGTAGCCATATTACATCACGAGGCGGTTTAAGTTCCGTAATAGAAAGAATGCTAAAATATTGCGAACAAACGTGGCGTGACGTCAGGCTCACTGCACACGGCACGCTGGCACAGACATTCGGGAAAAGGACTGCAGTTGTGCGTCAAACACAAGTTCACGGTAGCCTTCACGGATGCATGTGCACATCAACCACAGGCACGCACCCGCCCGCAATGTTCTCGGCAGAGAAGAAGTTGTCAAGCAAGTCTATGAGGGCCGGCCGCTGCCACATGTCGAACGCGCAGACGATGCAAAACACGACGAGCACGTCGCGGGTCGAGTTGGCCCTGCCCTGGACCGCCTTTTCCAACGCAGCAATCGAACCGGATTGCAGAAACGTCTGGACAGCGTTCACGGCCGTGTTGTACCAACGGCCATCTTGCGCTGGCGATACCCCCAACGCACAGTCGCACGCGACGCCTGCTCTCAAACGCGTAAGAGCATAAACAAACCGCTGTTCGCCCCCCTTCGTCACGGCGAGCGTGGGTGTTCCCAGCACAGCGTCATCACGACCACGTGCGCGCTGGAGGCCGCGCACCCACTCGAGCACAAACCGTACGTCGCGCACCCAGTCGCTGGCGGAGCCCCAAGTCCGCAGGGCATCGACGAGCCCCCGTTCGCACACGGACAGGTTAATGGAGTGGCCGTCACTGAGGGATATCCTGCTGAACACAAGCCCAAAGGACGCCGTCACACGGACAACCCAGCGCGCAACATCGGCACGTCCACTGCCAAACGCACGCGCAAGGTATCGCATTAGCGTCGTCAGAAATGCTTGGTACTCCTCAAAGAACTTTTCCGCAGTATTAGCATTCAGGGGCTGACAAAGCTCGCACATCCGCGCGAGTACGCGCAGAAGAGCAGGAACATCCTGGCCATCGACGCCGGCACAATTTTCCCCAACAGATACGCGCAGAAGCGTCGTCATGAGCGATATCGCCGTCTTTGGACCTATGCAAGCGAAGAAGGCCGAATCGAACGCGCGGGTGCGGCGGGGATCGTCGAGAATGCTCTGCACCAGCTGCGCGCACGCCACTCCGTCCTCGGCGTCGGTAACCGTCATGGCCAAGGTGGCGACAAGCGGGTCCAAGCGGCCGTCAGTCACGCGAGTGAGCTCCAGTGCGTCGACGCGCCCGCGTTTGTGCTGCTCGAGAACGGCCTGCAACGCAAGATACCACAATCGCGCCCATGCGTGACTTTTTGTCACGGTGACGGCGTCCACGTCACGTGAGAGGGCTGACCTCAGCGCGGCCCACAGAAGCGACTCGGTGTGCTCCGTCAGCCCCCCTCGCGCGGTATGTGCGCTGCTGCCCGCGACTTCACTCGTCGCATCATCGCACCGCGCGCGTACGACGGAGGGATCGCCGTCGTGCGCGTGGGAGCGAAGTGCGTCTCTCTCCGCCTGCTGCAGGATTACGTGCAGCTCCACGCAGACCCTCACCGAGTTGATGTCGCTGCGACCGGAGAGCCGCCCGATAGAGTCGCCTAGAGCGCCGTAGAGCGCGCGTCGAATTCTCTCCACTTTCGCAATTTCGCGAATGTAGTCCCTGCCCTCGAGCGGCAAAGAGGGCAGAGCAGTACTCGAGAGAATGGCCCAGGCACAGCGCAAGTGCATCGCGGGATACCTCGCCATGTCCTCGCGATAGAGATGAACGTAAGAAGCACACGCACATATCGCGCGGTCAATTTGGACCGCTGCGACCGGCGCCAGCGTCCCCCTGGTACACCCTGCGGCCGCATAGAGCGACGCTTCGAGGGCCTTGTTCGCGCGCAGCATGTCGTACACGGGCTGCGGACACAGTTCTCGGAATTGGCAGAGAGAAAAGGCGAGGAGCAGCTGCGAGGCCCCTTCCCGCCACTCCGGACCATCGTCCTCAGCGAACTCGACAGTGACGCGAGCGAGTTGGGCCCACACGCGCTCCCACGCACTCGCGTCGACGACGAGACCCTTGAGCTCTCCGCGAATGCCGCGCTTGCAAAGGTCAGACGCAAAAAGGACCGCAAACTTCCAGGAATAGCAGATGCACCACGACGCCTAGAGAGAGAGTGTGTGTGTGTGTTTGGGGGGTGGCGGGGTCGGG